>CM022879.1:4177636-4216126 GCA_012654025.1 Pachypsylla venusta | reverse complement strand
ATTCACTTTTTGTTTTGCCTTCCATTTTCATTTAAGTTCGCTTGCTTTTCATTTTTTTTGTTTAAAATAAGAAATGTTCTCCTCACCCATAGCACAATATAGGTTCCTTCCTAATCTAATTTTTGTCAGAACGCATTTATTTTAACTCCTTGTCCTTTTTTTTTCTTTCTTCAAATTTAATAGGTACTTTCTTATAAAATTCCATTAACATTAGCCCAGTTCATGAAGAATAAAGGGTCCCGTCATGAAAATAGAAAATGGGCTTTCGCTCAAATTCGCTTAAAATTTTGATGCATGGTAGTTCCCAGGGTGAACACGAAGAACATTAAGTGTCAATAAGCCGAAGGTCGAAAATGGACAGTTTTTGAGTTATACAAAAGGGTGGAAGTTTGAAAATCAAATCACATCAGTCATAGAGTTTTGAGTTATACAACAGGGTGGAAGTTTGAAAATCAACTCACATCAGTCATAGAGTTTTGAGTTATACAACAGGGTGGAAGTTTGAAAATCAACTCACATCAGTCATAGAGTTTTGAGTTATACAACAGGGTGGAAGTTTGAAAATCAACTCACATCAGTCATAGAGTTTTGAGTTATACAACAGGGTGGAAGTTTGAAAATCAACTCACATCAGTCATAGAGTTTTGNTAATAGAATTGAACACCAAGTTTGTTGGGTAGAACGTGTTGGGAGTAGTATTGGGTTAGGTTCCAAAAAAAATAAAATGCGTGTTGAAGTCTGCGCAAGGTTAAACTCAGCAGAACCCGTTACTACTCCCCATGTTCTACATATAGGTTAACAAACGTGTATGTAATATGTATTCTATGTGCATACTCTGATCGCGTTTAAACGGTTGTACCTCGGTGATATGATTATTAATGCGGGAGTCAGATTTATTATCATTTTTTTCTCTCATCTTCTGGAAACGAAGTTCGTACTCAGCTAGTAGTTTATAAAATACAAATTACGTTATATTTCTCCCTTTATTGTCTTTATCAGTCAAAAAAAAGCTACTCGTAATTCGACTAAAGAGTCGATTCATTTCAAAAAGATGATTCGACTCGTGAGTGATTCAAGCGGTGAGTCGACTCATCATCGACTCCTGGATGACTAGCCCATCCCTAATTAATTGTTTCTTCTGTCGTGCCTCGTCTCATGCCTCGTAGTAAATTTATAGTAAAGTAAAATGTAGGTAGTTGATAAGTTGATTGTAGATTAGAACATTTGAACAAGATACTTAAGATAGTTAAATTAATAAATACGCAGTAGTTGTGATAGCAAGTAGATTTGTGAATTTATTTTGTGATTTATCGATAAAATTTGTTATCTATTGATAAGTTTACTTTTTGTGTATTGATCTTTTATTGAAATTTTATTTGGAAATGGTTTCGCAGACGTAAAACTTGAACTGAGAAGATTTCATGTATTCAGAAGTAAGTTTTATTATTGAATGTAGTTTGCAAAGAAATTAATTGATATACAGCAAATTTCCTTCATGTCCTAAACATGTATAGCAAATTTTGTCAAAATCGGATGAAAATTGTGGCTTGTATCGCGTAACAAACAAACACACATACAAGTGCATTTCGGAATGTATACCGGGGTCAAAAGTGAGGTTCACTAACGTTCACAAAAAAATATGGTCAAATTACCTAGATACTAGTGGATCATTATTGAAGTGATTTTTAATTAAACCTCGGGAATCTTGGTAAAATTAAAAATCTTCTGAACTTGTTACTTTTCAGAGATTTGAACAGCTTATTTTTTGGTTTAGAATAATATTTACTCAACTTAATAATTTTCGTCTCGCCGAGGGACGTTAAACGGAAAATGATCTTGACTCGTCAAGTGTTTAGCTCGGCCTGAGGTAATCTATTTAGCCTGACAAAGGTTTCTCACAGGCATGTATGGTACGTTGTCAATAGCAATTTGAATACACCAGTTCCCGTTAGATCACTGGAGTTAAACAACGTCCAGCGAGGTTGTATCAGCCCAACCCAGGCTGGTTGGTGTCAATGTGGGTAGCTGGTTTGCAAGTTTCCAACGAATAGGGTGTAAAACCATCGTCTCAAATGATCAATAGATGTTAAAGAAATGTTAAGCAAAAAAAAAAAAAAGAGGTTTCCTATTTCTGGAAGTGGAAGTGTTCAGAAATATCTGCAGACACCTAGGCAGGAAAGCCTCGGACAATATAGCACGCTATGAAAAAAAAAAAAAAAAATTAAACAAAATGTTTTCGGAATGTTGTGTTGTGGTTGAAGCAAAATAACCCTCTATTTATTATTTTGTCATTGACCGATAATTGGGTGAATGCAGAAATAGCGAGAATTCAGTGAGAATAATAATGCTTTTTATTGTACATAATTACTAGGTGTGTCCGTGGACAAAAACGGACGGAGCCATCCATTGTCACCGATAACTGATCAGAAACTCACATCTTAAGGCAAAAGGTGATAAGTACAAAAATGTAATTTTTCGAAACGGTATCAGAAAAACAAGCTCTATCAAACGGTACAAATGATTAAACCCAACTAAACTCATAAGGAAAAATTTGAAAAGTCTCACATAATCTCAAAACACGTGAAAATATTGTACTAGGAAGATTACTTCAAAAAGTTCGATATTTAGGTGTTAAGTCCAATATTACACCACTATTGTATTGTAATTTGCAATGGACGACACACGAAACTTTTGTTTGAAATCGAATAAGAACGGTAAGAGCTAGAAATTTAAATTTGGTGCCTATTCATATGAATATCATGCTAAATGCTACGCAAAATCAATATTATGCTAAATGCTGGCCGAAGTCTAATCCATTTTTGGCACTCGCTAGTGCTTTTTGGCAGTTTTGCGTTCTGCTTAAAACAAAACGTCAACGGTATGAGCTTAAAAACTGGTGCCTATATGTTACAATTATATGCATGGAATGCTTTAAGACACTTTAGGTTAAAAAAAAAAAAAACGTCCGTCAACGGCTTTTTGTCGCTTATAGGCGCTTTTCACGAATCCAACATAAAATCAAGTTATAGATTGAAATTTGGTGCCTATTCATGTAAGTTTTCTGGATGGAATCCATAAAGATACTTGTGTTTGAAGTACAATCTAGCATTGCCTAAAAGAGAACAGTAAGCACTGGAGACTTGAAATTTTGGTAGTTTGTGAATTTTATATATTGGACGTGCCACGAAACTTTCAATTAAATTCGAATGTACCGTTGGCGGTCTTGCCTCTTTTTGACAGTCTCGAATCCTGAAACTCGAAATTTGGACTCTGGGGATCTCAAAATGTGTTTCTGCATTGAAAACATGACATCGAGAATTTCAGCCGATTACAATACTTTCTTCTGCTTTCATACATAAGGAAAGTCACAAGAGCCACCTAAGAAGGATGGCCGTATGCTAATAGTATTCTATGATTTCTCATAAAAAAATCGGAAAAGTGGTCATAACTCGAAAACGATTAGAGAGTTTTTAATTCTGCTATATTTTCTGAGGTCTCAGCCTAAGGTTTTGTGGGGGTCTATTCAAATCAAATTTTTGATATTTTGGCTAAACAATTAGTATTTTTAAGTTTTGGCTAACAAGTAGTATTTTTTAAAATTTTATTTTGCCCGATCTCGCATTCGAACCTCTTAACTCTGGAATGGCTGGTCATAATTTTGCAAACTATGTCTTAAATTCAAGATTCAAGATTATCGCTATAATAGATGTGTTGTCGCTACAAAATTTAAGATATCGAGCCCTGACTTGCTGACCTTGGTAAAAAAATCGGAAAATTGGACAAAAAATCCGCGATTTCAAAATATCCTTCGGGAAATGGATATATGCATCCTTGGGTATATACAGACATCATATTGGTGTTGGTATAACCTCTTTTTAAGATATTGTCCGGACTCTCCTACATAATTGGACCCACAATCGAGGTTTTTCCCTCGTTTGGAGTCGGTTCAGTTTAGATTCAAGTCAGTGTCTAAAACTAGCTCAAGCAAAGCGCCACAATGACAAACTTTTACGACAGTGATTGCCAAAGACCCATTCTAGCAATTCCGCCCTACACAATCGCTAGATAATGAAACCATTCTAAATAATGTCCCCCACTGAGTTAACGAAAGTAAAAATGAAAATAAATGCCCCGATGATACATCAATTATTGAGGTTTTTTTACCCACTTTTTAATGATGCCCTCAAAAAATTTTTTAAAAAGAGTAAAAGTAGGACAAAGATTGCAATAAATTGACACCCCATTTTTACAGAAAAAAAATAGTACAGTTTCTATTTACTTGCATTTTTTAAAAAATTTGAAAAAAAAGGGTGATTTTTAAAAAAAATTGGGGGTTCAACTTAAAAAATTGAAGGGTTTATACCATCAACACAAGCTTCATGTCACAAAAAAACAAAAATGCCACCCACCTTTAACAATGATTTTTGCTCAAGGGGGTGATTTTTTTTACTTTATTTTTTCCGTGATTTTGGATAATTTTTTTTACCCCGATCCTTCTATTTTTTTTTGGAAAATTTTTCAATTGTTCAATTTTTTTTTTTGTATAGAATAAACTCTTTTTACTTAAAAAGTACAAAGGATGGATCATTTGTACATATATGCGGAAATGTAGTTTATATTGGAGAGAGGGTTGACATAATTATGTATGGTGATGCCGTGCATGTGCTCGTGCATCTTAACAATGACACCACGTCCTATATTTCATCCGTTACTTTTTAGAGTGCAAGAGACATTTGTCAGCGTTTAAGTAGTATAGTAACAGTAGCTTCAAATTTGGTCGATTCGCTAGAATATAAGGATTTGGGGGAAATAACGAATAGCTAATAGTTAGGGACCTTGTTTCAAAAATCACGTGACATTTTTTTTTTTTTTTTTATATATAAGGAAATGACGAGATTTACTGTTGATGATTTGAGTAGGAACAAAAATGCTCTTAGCTTCTCATTGACACAGGGATTTTATCCTCCTTTCGGTGGAAACTTACAGACCCACATTTATCGCACCCCCCAAAAAAAACCTAGCTGGACTTTGCACCACTCATCCGGGGACTAGTGAATTCAACGTCCCATTGACACTGGTATGAATAAAATATCTTTAAATTAAGTTACGTTTTAAAATTCTGTCTATAGTTTCAGTCAACATCATAAACTTTTTGGTCCGTCTTATCACCGTCGCGCAGGATTGGCACAGAAAAATTGCTCACGTTTCAAATCAAGTTCAAGGTTGATTTGTAATCCTAAAGGATCGTTGCGAACCCTAGTCCAATTCTGTTTTTGAAAATATGGAAAAAGTCCAAAGTAGTCACCATGTAAGAAATCTAAAACATCGTAAATAGGCGGAGATATAGGTCTCTGAAAAAACTGAAACTTGTAGATGCGTTCCTCAGTTTCTAGAGGGAAAACATTATTAACAGGAGAATATTCAAAAATATTTATGATAAATAAATCTAACAAAGAATCATTGGGATACAGGTTCTGTCGGTTAACTTGATGTACATTCAAATATGAAATAGCTTCAATCAAATGGGAGGACCGAGATTTTATATAATAGTTGGAGTTATCCAGAGTATCACATACTATACCGGGTACATTAAAATCTCCTACTAAGAGTACGTTTTCCAAATCCAAGAGGTGATCTTTTATAAAGTTGCAGTAAAGTTTGAAATCTTCAATTTCTGTCTTTCGCCGAAAATAATGCTTTCCTAAAATTAAAGAACAGCTGTGAAAAAACATTTCAAAACAAATTTCGCCATATCCCTGAAACTCAAGATCAGTTTTGCTTTTGAACTTGGTATTATTGTTAATAGCAACAAGAATCCCCACTACCTACAGACAGACCCGTTCTGACAAAATCGCGATCAGAACGTAGAACAGTATAGCAAAGTTTCTGTCAAACAAATTATGTCCAGTCTCCGAGGGTAAGAACAGATAACTTTTGACAACATATCGAGTTTTGTATTTAAACTTCGGCAATTCTGATAAAAATACATAAAGTTTGTTAAACACACATCCGTCCGCACCGTCAGAAGAAGCCGGACCCAGTAAAGAGGTAATCAAATTATTATTAAAGATATTTAAACTATTGATACTAGCAGGCGGCGTGATCATTTGGTGTTTATAATACTTCGGACGGAAAAGGCGTTTGAGAAGAGGTGCTGGCCGTAACACCAGCATTTTCAACACCAACATGATTGACAATCCGAACTGCTTGAGGACGCGAAACCGTAGCACACCTCCGGCCTGAGGTGACCCAAAAACTACTTTACAAGCAGGTCACCCGGCCAGATTAGATGATTATTAATGAGACCGAAATCTTTTCCATTGACTTCCACATGGTATGACGCATAAGTTTCAAATCTAGTGGAGAGACCCGTAATTCTCATAAAATTGAGAATAATGGCTCTAACATGAGCCTCAATGTCAGATATTGACACACTCGGTTCAAAACGAGTAACAAATAAACCCCCTGTGCGACCCTGTTTTTGAGCACTACTGCTTTAATGGTAGAAGATGCTTCACCAGTGAATGCGGTAGGTCGAGGTGGTTGTTGAACCGCTTTAAGAGAAGAAGAAGAATACTGCTGATGATGAGGTTTGGCGAATTCATTTGAATTGTTGTAGGTGTTCTGCCGCTGACGTACATTTTTTTTTTACACTTGAGTGAATCCGGTGTCGCCATTACTCTCATTATTTAGAGACGGAACAACGTGATGGCTTGAGGATGCGAAACCATGAGCCGCCGGATTTTGGTGGAATGAAACAGACGTTGGTACGGTTGATCTGTCATGACTATTGTTATTGCTAATTGATGAGTCTACCATGTTACGAGATTGCTGAGACTTGTTGCCCGACTGGAAGTGGTCAACAGCATTTGGATTTCTACCCTCTGTAGGCTGAGATACAGGTTGTCTCATTTTATCAGCGTAGGTGGGAACATGGGCGGGAGGATTAGGACTTCTTGTTAACTTATCAGATAAGATCTCAACATCATTTGGATTTCTACCCTCTGTAGGCTGAGATACAGGTTGTCTCATTTTATCAGCGTATGTGGGAACATGGGCAGGAGGATTAGGACTTCTTGTTAACTTATCAGATAAGATCTCAACATCATTTGGATTTCTACCCTCTGTAGGTTGAGATACAGGTTGTCTCATTTTATCAGCGTAGGTGGGAACATGGGCAGGAGGATTAGGACTTCTTGTTAACTTATCAGATAAGATCTCAACATCATTTGGATTTCTACCCTCTGTAGGCTGAGATACAGGTTGTCTCATTTTATCAGCGTAGGTGGGAACATGGGCGGGAGAATTAGGTCTTCTTGATAACTTATCAGATAAGATCTCAACATCATTTCTCAGCTGATCATTTTGCTTAGTCAGCTGTAAGACTGTGTTCTTAAGACCTTTCAATTCCGAGATCATCAAGTCCATTTTATGGTTTAGTGCATACTTGTTGTTATCTACGGACCCAGAGAAGACATTCACAGTGTCGTGAGTTAAGCCATCTTCATTAGATATAGGCGGACCATTTGAGGAGTTCGAAACATTGCCAATGTGGGATTGCCTTGAAAGCAGTTTTGACATATAAAGTTTGGAGCAATCACCCTGAACTCCTCCCCAGTCTTGGCCCCCCACACAACCAGCATGAAAGATCATCTGACATGTGGGACACTTAAGGCGATTTTGTCGACCATAAAATCCTCTACGGTGCAGTCGGTGCAGTCAGGCAGAGTAGGCCGGCCATACACGCACCGATAAGTCTGTGCAGACTTGTCTGCGCAAATAAGTCTGTACAGACTTATCGGTGCGTGTATGGCCGGCCTTAATTTTCCTCTAGTATTTGACATAGTTCGAATTCTATTAAAATGTTTATACTACCATCAAATTTGGTTTATACACAGTAAATCACAAAAACAAGAATATATATATATAGCACTTTGGGGATTACATTGCTTACTCTGTATAAAACTTTAAAAAATAATTAATAATTTATTTTTAATTAAAATATTTTTAAATCAAGTCTCTGGAGCATTTGTGCCTATCTATGTTTTGATTTGGTTTGTCGCAGTGATAGTTGTAAGCGGCTGTCTGAGAGGTTCACAGGATTCATAGCTCTAAAGAAGAATTTAAATCTCGAATGTAACGAACACTTAATTCTGATACAACTAAGTAGGTACTTACAATCCAACAAAAACTCCCTACGGTACCTACTTCTTTCCACCCTCAATTTGATTAGAAGCCCGTTACCCGTTAGATTAATATAATTTAGTAAGCGGGTGGTACCTACCTTTTTTTTTTATCATAATATTCTCTTTTTTAGAATAAAGGTGCAAATATTTTTTTGATGAATTTTTTTCACCCCCCCCTCTCCCCCAGCACCAAAAATATAGGTCTTGTGCTACTAAACGTTTGGACCAATTTTTTTTTGCTATTCTTTTGTGTTGCCATTTTTTTTTGTAAAAATATGAGGCTTCCATCTGTCTTGGGTCTTTGTTTTACTTGGCACGGCGCTAGTGTGTATTGCTTCTAAAATTAATATCAATTTTCATTTTTATACTTACAGGATGGTGTCACAATAATTATTTACTTCAGTGAGTGAACTCATAAATAAGTTTGACAAGTCTAGTATTCGATAGCATTCATTGGTAAGTTATGGCCCCCAAGATGGTTGGTTCTTTGTACCGGGGCTACCCGTGCCCTCGGGCACGGCCAAAAACCATCAACACCGTTCCGACGAAAACTCACTGTATTTTTCCTCCGTTGGACCCAGCCGTGCTGCTCCAGATACTTCCTCAAAGAGTTGGTATATAAATCCTTGCTAAACCCTGAAGTATCTGATCGTTGTCGTCTATGTATGCTGGCTGCTCATGATGTAAATCATGAGCAGTAAGCAACTATCCATCAAACGTAACTAATCTAGAGCCGTCAGCATTATGGACAGATCCTGTTGCAGAGGCCGCCTTTCTTGGCCTGAAGACACAGTGAGAGTAGTTGAGAACGTTAACAACAACAACAACATTGGTAAGTTATTTCAAAACTTTTTGCACCCATAAAACTAATCCAGTGCCGAGTAAAGCTGCTTTCCCACTTCATGTAACATTTTGTTGTGCAACACGTAGCAACAAAATGTTGCGGCAGTATATTTTCTTTTGAAACACAATGCAACAAATTCCGTAAGAGTTCTTAAAACGCAATGAGTGAAGAAACAGGAGTGGTGTTTATGATGTTAGACTTTTTGGAGATTCTGGATAAAGACAGTCAAGAACGAAGATTTTGGGTTCATTCAATTAATGAAAAAAGTACTGTTTCTATTTTCATATGCGAATTAAGGAAATATCCGGAAAAATTCAAGAATTATTGCCGAATGACACATTTGACAAACTTTTAAACCTGACAGAAGAGAAGTTTAGGAGGAAAAATTAACCTGATAAAAGATTTTTTAAAAAATGTTGTAAATTATTTAATGGTACTCTATAAATTAACTGGTAATATTAGCCTGGTATTTAAAATAATAATTCCAAAACGTCTTCAATAATAGAAATTAAACTGAAATACTTTTTTTTTAAAATTAAATTAACACAAAGTCACCTCGAAATGTTGCAACCTTGCAACAAATATTAGCATGGTATTTTAAATACCATGCTAATATTACATTATTTCTTCAGTTAATTTATAGAGTACCATTAAATATTTTTTTAAAATCTTTTATCAGGTTAATTTTTCTTCCTGATCTTCTCTTCTGTCAGGTTTAAAAGTTTGTCAAATGTGTCGACAGTCATTCGGCAATAATTCTTAAATTTTTCCAGATATTTTCTTAGTTGAAAATAGAAATATTTCTTTTTTCATTAATAGGATGAACCCAAAATCTTCGCTCTTGCCTGTCTTTATCCGGAAACTCCAAAAAGTGCCACAACATAAACACCACTCCTGTTTCTTCATTCATTGCGTTAGAAAAAATAAAATATTATATTTTAAAAAAAAAAAACAATGCGTCCATCTCTATTGAAAAACTTTTATAAGAACTGACACGGAATTTGTTGCAGTGTGTTTCAAAAGAAAATATACTGTCGCAACATTTTGTTGCAACGTGCTGCACAACAAAATGTTGCGTGCAGTGGGAAAGCAGCTTCACAAACCAGCTACCCGCAGTGACCTCACATAGCCTGGGTTGACAGGGCCGGATAAATAGCCATTCCGATTTGGAAAAACGGTAGAAATAGGTTGATAAGAGGTTACCGAAAAGATTATAATGGGCCTTGGTTGGAACTGTTATCGTATGCGTTGTGGTGCGCAGAACCGGCCATTGAATGAAAAGACTAGCTTTCATTTACACCCAACATTGGTTCACCCGGTAGATTATCAGGTGGGTTTATTATTTTGGTATCCAATATTTTACTTCTTTTTTGATAAGATTAGGTGCAGTTAGTTTTTGAACCTCTTTTTAATAGAAATAAGCATGACCTATTTTTTTTCCTTTCGCAAAGACAGATGCTTTGCAGAAGATATTTTTTTGGGGGGAATGGTGGAAAGAATTAAAATTTTGGGTTAAATTTGGAATATGTTTTTCACTTATCACTTTGACTGAAGTGAACATTGAGAATTTTGGTTTATTATTTTCAATAATGAACCTTTGGAATCGTCACAAAAAAAAAAAAAAAAAAAAAAANCCCCCCCTCAAAATTTGATATTATGCGTTTCAAGGTACGTAGAATCCAAAAATCGAATAAAAAAAAATCCGCTTGTCCACCATACGCCGTGATGGGCACTTTTGCCACTTACCGATTTGGATGAAATTTGGTATGTAGGTCCCATCTAGGCTCTAATTGTGCCCCGAAACTTTTGGGTGCAATCGAATACACCCTTGGTGATTTTAGCCGCTTTTTAGCGGTTTTACCTCAATGTCATAATTGATATTCAGAAGATTCACCTATTGTAAGAACTTCTTCTTTTTTTTTTGGGGGGGGGGGNTCTATTTTCCCCCCCTGCAGATCCGCCCCTGTGGTATCTAGATGTATGAGATCTTAACACTAAATAAATCTAAATAGGAAATCTATTTTTCTTGTATGGAACCCCGTGTATGTGACTGGCAATAAGTTTCTTGGACTAATTAGATACCGACTGAGGTCTACAGCTTGACTGTTAAGCGCTCAGTGGTTAAGCGATCGCCTGGTAACCGGGGGGCGTGGGTTCAATTCCCAGCAGAGTTATGATCTTTTCCTCATTTATTTGAGTATTTCACTACGTAAAAATAGATCTCCAACTATTAGGTGGTAGAAAATGCCTCAGATATTAACCTTGCCTAGTGGTAACCCTCTCCTCAAGAGCCTCCTTACCACGTTCAGTGGTAAAACTGCCGAGGACGAACAGATTTTTGGTTTAGTTTGTTTACTGTCGGTATCACCTTTCGGCCACTGTTGACGTGTTTTCATTTCTCTTTCTTTCAGGGAACCCATCAAATATTGTGGCTACTATATTGTCACGGAACCCATAAAAGTAGTACAAATTTGGATTACTCTATTTTTTCTTTGTCCGGTAAGTTCTGGTAAGTTTTTGAAAAAAGCTGGACCAATTCATTTACTCGCTTCCTGTTGAAGTGTCCGTTTATAAAAATCGTACCTAGATTGTAAGAGCCACTATGAATCAGATAAGACTACCTTATCAACGAGCATTTGAGCTTTTTTTTTTTTTTAATTTGGCTTAATGTCTCTTTAACATCTATTGGCCATTCAAGATGGGGTTTCACCCTCCATTCTCTGGAAACTTGGAAAGCAGATATCCGCATTGACCTCACCCAGCCTACGTTGGGCCGGAAAAATAGCCAGCAACACGAGGGCGCGAACACACGTGGACAACCACATGGTACAACCTCACTGGACGTTGCTTAACTTCAGTGATCTAACGGGAACTGGTGTATTGGACGTGCATACACGCTGGCAGATTTGAGCTTTATAAGTATAGCTATTCATACAAAAAAAAAATCTGCAAATCTAGCACATGACATTATTATTTTATTTTTAAATCTTTGAATAACAAACACTTTTAATTGTTAAAATTAAAAGTGTTAAAAAATATTTATTAAAATAAATTGATTTAAAAAAACAACACCAAAAACACTATTTGAAATTACTCATGAGGAAACATTCGATTTCGAATCGTTCGATTTCATCAGTATAGTCGAGTCGAAGGATATAAGAGCCTTCGACAACGGGGATTTCATTAATGTGCTATATTTGTAGAATTTTTTTGGGGATTTTTTCCGCATTCTGCGTACATATAGATTGAATTACGAGACTTGAGACACGAGAGATTTACGCTTTGTATAAAAATATGGTCAAGGAAACCTCGTCGTTTTCACTTTTCAAACGTTTTTTTTTGACAAATTTGCTACTTCAACTCTACAAACTATTCGGACTATCTATTTCTTAAAACGTAGGTTTTTTTTTCATCGTCGATTCCAAAGGTTCATTATTGAAAATAATAAACCCAAATGAAAAGAAATAAAACAAAAGATTTAATTTTCAATTTTTTCAACAATAAAAAATAATTTATATTTTGAGATAATTTTAAAATAATCAAAAAAATAATGAGAGAGAGAGAGAGATAAGACAGAATATGAACAAGAAAAATAATATTAATTGAAATATTTTAATTTGAATTGGGTAATTAATTAATTAATTGAGAGAACACGACTATAAATAATTATACAACATATTATGAAAACAAATAATGATTGAAAAATAATTTTGAGGGGCATCTTATTATGGATTGTTTTTTTAGAGAGAGGCCCGCAATTGTGGCTCTTTTATTTTTTATTTTTTTGTTTTTTTTTCATGGAACCCAAAACTTTTTTTGGATTGATTTTATCGTTGGAAAATCATCTTTGGCACTTCTAAAAGTTTATAAAGTTAAACTATAAAACTTTTTAAGTCTTAAGTTTTCTCTTAATATACCGAGTGCGTCATTTTAAGTAAAATAGTCAAATATCTCGGAGTGTGTTTCCATCAGGATACAAAATAATATACTGACGAACGTTATTGACAGTGACATGCTATATGTTATTCTGAGCTCAATGAATCTTTTATGGAATTTCCTTCAGAGAAATTTTAAAATTCATATTATTGCATATATGAATTCTAGATACAATTGACCATTCACTTCATGATTTTGATATCCCGTACTTTTACTTTCTCTTCCTATAGAAAATAAAGTATTGTAATCGTGCAGAAATTTTGCACATATTTTTAAGCCAAAAATAGTGTCAGCATTCGCCTATTTTAGGAGGAAATAAGAATTTTATGTATGTACTTGGTTCATACAAAACCAATTTAATTTAATTTTTTTGCAACTTTTTTTTTTTTTAAAGTTAGATGAAAAAAGACAAAAAACAATAAACCCAATAGAAAATGACAAAATGCAACCATACATCCTCTTGAGATGATCGATTTTTTTTTTTGAAGATCCAAAAAAAACATCATATTTCAATCTCAAATTTTTATAAATCGCGTTCAAATTCTATGGGAATCTGGTCAATGTTAAGTTTATCCAAAATAACAAACTCAGATATTGTGGCGCTTTGTCATTTTCACTTTAAAAAAACTAAACAAGATGGTTAGAAAATTATTTTTCTGAGTAACATTTCTTTTATGAAATTCATTAATTTGTGTTTATCAACAACAAAAAACAATAGAAAAAAAAAATCGATTTCTTGGAATGTAAAAATAATTTCAATAGTTTGTACTGTGTAGAGAGAGAGAGAGGATAATAATAGTAAAATGCTGTTAACCCTTTCAGTTCACATGTGACCAATAAACAAAAGTTCATCAAAAAATAAATTTTGATTTTCTTTTAAAAAAATGGTAAACATCTGTAATATAGGTATGTAGAGAAATTGATATCCTCAACTAAAAAGTTTGTTCTGAAAGGATTAAAAAATAATAATGGAACAATATTAATTATAAAGGGTGTGCAGAAGGGAACATTTCAATTTTGAAGTTCGAATCCGCCGCAGGAAAAGAATGGTCCATAAGTACAAACAATAATAGTTACAGAGACAATTTCACCTGGGCAGAAAAAAATCATCCCTCTTTTCTGGTTCTGGACTTGAATTTATTTATAGATATTATTTGTGACATTAGAACTATACTCTGAGCTAGCGTCTATGGCACGTTGAATACACCAGTTCTCGTTAGATCACTGAAGTTAAGCAACGTCCAGTGATGTTGTACCATGTGGGTGTCCACGTGGGTTCGCACCCTCTTGATGCTGACTTTTTTCCGGCCCAACCCAGGGTGGTTGAGGTCAGTGTGGGTAACTGGTTTGCAAGTTTTCAGCAAATGAAGGGTAAAACCCCGACTTGAAATGACCAATAGATGTTAAAGAGACGTTAAGCCAAATTAAAAAAAGAAGAACTATACTCCTGAATAGAAAAAACTCGGCCCAAATTTTGCTTACACCATTAAAAAAAAATGTCTTCCATCTGGTCAATAATCGCCTAAAATATTTGTACCATTAAACAGAGCGGATTCTCAAGTTTCATTCATTTTTCGGTAGATATTGTGGATATCTTTACGAAAATGACCTTTGACCGAATTTCAAAAAAAGCTTGCTCAGCTCGTTTTTGAAATGGTCAAAATTGTCATAGATTTTTAATGGAAAAAAAAGATCATTTTATTTTAATGAATTAATATTTTTTAACATAAATAATAAATAAAAAAAAAGACTAAATAAAACTTATATAAATAATTTTGATTTTGATTTAACTTAAAATTAATACATAATTTTATTCAAAGGGTAGGTAATGGTGAAATTTCAGAGGCCCATGGATCTTATTTTCACCAAAAGTTTTTATCTGTTTTGTTATTTGTATTAGATTATGTTTTGTTTTGACTTGATCTTTTTTCACCCGACATGAATATTGTTTCGATCTGATAATATAACAGGATTCGTTTGCCGTTAAAGATCGAGAAAATTAGCTTTTCCTTTTGAAAAAAGGAAAATGTTAGCGAAATTTACAGACCTTATCTAAAGAATTCTTCACTGACCTTTGGGCTCAAAAAATAAATCTCGTTAATTAGTGGTGCAAATAGGACAGTGTTTTTTTCTTCTTCTTTATGTATATGTAATATGTCTAATGTTCTCTTATGAGAACATTAGCCCTATCAAGATTAATTTTAGTCTAGTGAAAATAAAATTATTTTTAGTCTAGTGAAAATAAAATCTCAAGACAATTTTCCAATAAAACACAATTGATTTTCTTTAAAAAGAGAAAAATAATCAGTCATATTTTCATCGTTTATTTTTTTTTTTTTTTTTAAAAATCGTTTTGGCTCTTCTAAAAAGTGAGTGCAAATTATATCTCATTCCCTTATTCAATACATGCTGCCATTTTTCGCGATAATTCAATATTTGTTTTGTTAAAAATTGAGATGATAGGCAATTGTATGTAAAAAAAAAAACATTTGATTAGTTTTATCGGTCAGAAAAGTAACTAATTGTAATCTCAATATAGACTTAACTGGTTTTTAGTAAAAGAGTTATTATTTATCTAACCATCACTTATTGATTGTTTGGAAATCAAAAATACATTATCTGTTTACGGTTTAGAAAAATAACCAACTGTTAGTTAAAAGGGATTTTTGCGTACGCCGGAAGGTGCCCCCTTTCAATCGCCTACCAAGGTTAAATGGAGAGACTGATCATGCTCAATGAAGAACTTATAGGGTCAAATAATTTATCTCCGGCCAGGAGACTAAATCATGTCCCATATTGTTTTCATTAGTTTTACACTAGTAGGCTGTTACGAGGAAGTACTTTTTGAGTTTTCATTTGGGCCAATACTTTAGTTTCAGTTTTTTTATTTTTTTTAAAAAAAAAAAAATAATAAACGATGAATGAAATNAACCATTTCAAAAAAAAAAAAAAATAAGAATTAAAAAACCTAACATTATAATAATTATTAAGAAAAAATTTTTGATATCACCTTTTTTTGGAAAATTATTTGAAATTTACATATGTACAGTTTTTGATTATTATTTTTTACAATAATTATTTATATATAATTATTTACAAAGAAAAAAATGAGATTATTAGAACTAGATTATGTTGCCATTTGAACTAAAATGTAAAAATAAAAAAAATAAAAATCTACTAAGGTTTATTGAGGAAAAGAAAATATATGTCTTTCACGTGTTTTGAACTAATCGGCTTTTTTTCTTGACGTTTCGGCGAACGACTGTTATTTTTAACCTTTTGTTATTAAAGATGAAAAATTATAATTGTGCTGCAATGCTTCATTTCGACTTTCTAAGCCAAATAGGAAGATAAACCAAATTAGGATTCAGTTCTTATTGTTTTGGGTGACGCGACTCTAGGTTGATTTTAAGATTAAGAAATGTCTTTTCCGAAGTTTCTGATTGGGAGAAAAGTGTGTGTACGGATAGGTTACGTTTTTACGGCAATGCTCCACCAATACCTATATACTTTTTTAAGATCTTTTGTTTGAACGATTATTTTAAACATTCTTAATTTTCGTCTTGAGACTTTTTCAAATTAGATATGAACTGAACTAGATATATTAGATACCTATCAGAGGAGATATCGAATTCATTTCATTTCATATCTATTTTGAAGAAGACGAAAGATTAAAAATATTTAAAATAATCCTTCAGACAAAAAACCTTATAAAGTCATTAAAGACATTAAAACAAAAATTAATATATATTTTTTTAATTAGGTCATATTTTTATGAATTCTCTTTTCCCGAACAAACCACAGTTAGACGTTAGCTTTGAGCAAATCCGATGTCATGATAACGTTTGTTCGTCATTCCATCCCTACTGGTACTGAGATGTAAAGAGTCTCGTGTAGAGATACTCCCACAATCAAAGGCTTGCCGCAGTTTGATGATAAGAATTTTTCGATCTAAATTTTGGATGTCGATGAATAAAATCAACATCTAAAACCAGTTTACTTGTTGGTGTTGTATTGACGTGGTGTAGATGATGGTGTGGATGTATACCATCTTCGTCTTCTGAGGAATGATGTGGACTAGAAGAATTGGAATTGTTGTTGTTAATATTGGAAGAGATTTGGTTTGGACTAGAGGGTGACGCTGAATCAGTGGTTCGTCTTGTATTCATAGACAAATCTTCTGGTTCGGTCTGTTCAGGTACATTATTGTTAGGTATTACTAAGGATACGTCAGGTACAGATGGAGGAAATCGTATAACACGTCGAATATCCCGTGACTTTCGTTCTCGAGGTTTAATTATTGGTATTGTTCCATTATTATAATTGGCTAAAAGAACGCTCAACTGAGATTGATAGTCATTTTCATTTTCTATTTCTAGAAAGTCGGCTTTGTAGTCATAAACTTCATTTTTAATAACATTCATATTATTATTATGACTACATTTATGATGATTTAAATGATGTTTCCTACGGAATTGACTTTTACATTTTGTACAATTAAATGGTTTCTCGCCTCTATGTATTAACATATGTGCTTTTAATTGATTAGAATCGGAAAATTTAGACGTACATAATTCACAATTATAAGGTCGTTCTCCCGTATGAACTCGTAAATGTCGACGTAAATTGGCAACTTGTACAAAATGTCTATCACAATGGGAACAATGATATGGTTTTTCTCCTGTATGTAATCTCATATGTGTTTTTAAATGATGATCACGCGTGAAACGTTTTCCACATTCTAAACATTCGAATGGTTTCTCGCCCGTATGGGTTCGTTCATGATTTTGTAACACATGTTTGTATCCAAATGATCGAGAGCATATATTACATGTAAATACTTTCTCTTTATTATCATGCTTTTCTTCTGTGACTGAACCGGCGGAAGCGTTCGATTGTGGAGAAGACCCTGAAGTTGGTGGTGACAAAGGAATCGCTGGAATATCCGGAGACGTTGATTCTTGACTTTCACTTTTTTTTCGTTTCTTTGGATGATGTGTGTCAATGTTGAGATTAACGGGATATTTACTTGCACTCAATGGCGGTGTCCATGTATTGATTCCTTGAATATATTGGTGAGGTGTTGGAATGAAAAGTGAAGACATAACTGGAAGTGCTATCGGATTTAAACCGGTTTGAAATAATGATGTTGGTGATAAGAGGTTGGGGTAGTGTCCAATGCGATTGTTGTTGATGTTGGTTGTAGTGGAGTCGATTTCTTCGTCTTTGATTATTTGATCAGGTTGATTTCTCATGAGCAATACTGAAACAGAGGAAAAAGAGAGGAGGTTAATTATTTGATGATTCTCTCTGGCTCACTCACATGAGTATTTTCATGATATTGGTGGACGGATGTGGGTTCAGGTCCCAATGAGTCGTCATTTTGTCCTTTTGGAAACGCAAACGTACCTGCATAAGTACATATATCTATTTTAATATTGACATTAATTTGAAAGAGATCAGTATTGTATTTAAAAGTACCTAAAGGCTAAAGAGGTTTTGTTGTTAAGAAAGAAAACAATAAAAAAATTGTGTAAGATGCGAAGCTTTTCCGTCATACAATAAAGACGCACGAGACACAAGAAGAAGATATGAATGACATGGAACGTTTCAGAAAGGAAAAGAAATAAATATTGACAGGTGAAGTGAGCCATGCAAGGAACATATCAAACTCGTATTTAACACAACTCAAGCCTTTGCAAAAGATAACATCTTACAGTGTGTTCTTGAGAATGAGAAGTTCGAGCTGGATTCAGAAGACAGAAGTTTTTTTTGTAATTTATTTAAACTTTAAAAAACACTAGCGTTATTTATGACGAGGATTCACTTACTTTTTCACTGCCGACTCGAGTTTCGTTTACTTCATAGACATTTTCAAGGAAATGTTTCCTCGTCATAAATAACGGAAGTTATCAATAGGATATCTAATATAAATTTGTTAAATAATAACTTATTTAAACTTAAATTAATAATAAAAAAAAGGTCGGTTAATAAAAACTATATACTGGACAAACATTTTTTGGCCAACTGAAGATATAGTATTTTATTTACCGTAATTATGGTTTTTCTTGGTATTCTATCCCAATTTAATCAACTTAAATATAATTCATACAGACTTTTATTGAAATCATTAAATATCTGGTATTTTTGTATAATCTTTTTGTTCTTATTGAATCGGACTTTTTTATATAAATGCAGTTAATACGTAAAATTTATTTAAACTGACGTAAAACAACATTTTCAAGACATTAGGATGCTTTAAAATCTTAAACAATGTACCTTTGTTAAATCAAATAATTAAAATGGTAAGAAATTATTACATCATCGTTTCCACTGGCAGCTCTAAAGGTGTGGTGTTTGTTGTTTAAGTGTTTACATGTCATCTTACATCTAATTCTGGATGCTTATAATTGCCGTAGGCCACCAGAATCATGGCAATCATTGCAATATAATTACATCTGTAACATAATCATATTTCAGAGTAGCTTTCAGTATTATTATATACCATCAGCTCAGATGTACTCGGCCCTTCGGGAATGTCACTCTTAATTATGTCCTATCGTGGTTTATTATTTTCAATAAATGAACCTATGGAATCGTCACGAAAAAAAAAATACCCCCCTCAAAATTTGATATTATACGTTTCAAGGTACGCAGAATCCAAAAATCAAATAAAAAATCCGTTTGTCCGCCGTACGCGGTGATGGGCACTTGCCATTTAGCGTTGACCGATTTGGATGAAATTTTGTATATAGGTCCCATCTGGGCTCTAGCTGTCCCCCGAAACAAGGGTGCAATCGAATACACCCTTGGCGATTTTTGCCGCTTTTTAGAGGTTTTCAGTATTGCTGTCTAAAAGGAGAATGGTAGGAGCTAGATATTTGAAATTTTGTATGTATGTCATATTTGGGGTCTCAGTTAGCTCCGAAACTTTTGGGTTCAATCAAATATACTGCTGGCGGGTTAATTTAACCCCCCTCAATTTTTTTTTGGGGGGGGGGTAGCCTNTTGGGGGGGGGGGGGGAGTTGCCAGAAAAATAATAAACACATGTGTCACATTGACTTTGGAACTTAGTATGTCATAATTGGAAGAAATTACATTTTTGGGAACAATGATACCACCCAGAATATGGATTGGTAATTGATAAATTTGGTACATGAAGTAGTGGAAGAATGAACCGAAGATAAATATGAAGACAATAACAAAATGATACTCAACCATATCAGTTGATTTGTTCAACTCCTCAGCAACAATGACAACAATATTTGCTCTCATGTTTGTTTTTTGTTGCCCAAAGGGGTTCCTCCTGAAGGAAGCGCACATTCTAGATTCAACAAAAACATTATTGAGCCTGTCTCAAATAATAAATTTTGAAACAGACTTAATCCATACTTCCATACTATCCATACTAATATTATAAATGCGAAAGTAACTCTGTCTGTCTGTATGTATGTATGTATGTATGTTACGCTTTCACGCTTAAACTACTGAACCGATTTTGATGAAATTTGGTATGGAGATAGACTAAACTTTAGTAAAGGTTTAGGCTACTTTTTATCGCGAAAAAAAGGGGGTTGGAACTATAAACGGCCATGCCTCTAAGGCGTCAAGCGAAGCGGGCGTATTCTGCTAGTAATGAATATTCTAAGATAGGGAAGTTTGGTATTCATCGAAAGGCTGATCGAAAAAAAGTTTGGATTTAAAATGTTTACACACATCCATACTAATATTATAAATGCGAAAGTAACTCTGTCTGTCTGTCTGTTACGCTTTCACGCTTAAACTACTGAACCGATTTTGATGAAATTTGGTATGGAGATAGACTAAACTTTAGGAAAGGACATAGGCTACTTTTGGGGTTGAAACTATAAACGGCCATGCCTCTAAGGCGCCAAGCGAATCGGGCGTATCCTGCTAGTTTTGATATAAGTTTATGAATGTCAGTTATTGCGACCGGCATCGTGCAGACAGTGTAAAAAAGTCTACCTGAGCTTATGGTGTAAACAGAAAGCAATTCATCTTGTTGAATTGGGATACTATATCAAGTACATCCATAATGAGGTAAAGAAAATACTATATCTTCACTTGACTGTAAAAAAAGTCCACCTGAGCTAATATAGTATTTTCTTTACCTCATTATTAGAAAGCAACTCTGCAGTATTACTCATTTTATGTTACTGACGTAATTATATTGCAGTGGTTAACATGGTTCTGAGGATTCATGTCAATTATTAGACTCCAAGATTAGATGTAGCAAACAACATGTTTCCAGATGCATTCTCATACATCTGGCTACCATCGGAGAGGATGATGCCACTATTGATTGATATGACACTATTGGTTCTGGGGATCCATGTCAATTATTAGCCTCCAAGTAGCAAACAACATGTTTCCAGATGCATTCTCATACATCTGGCTACCATCGGAAACGATGATGCCACTATTGATTGATATGACACTATTGGTTCTGGGGATCCATGTCAATTACTAGCCTCCAAGATTAGATGTAGCAAACAACAGGTTTCCAGATGCATTCTCATACATCTGGCTACCATCGAAAACGATGGTGCCTCTATTGATTGATTTGATAGTCTCTGTTTTATTGTTTGTCCTGACGCACTGGTTTGCTCTTTAATTTATTCATGCCTGCTGTGTTTTTTTTAATTTTATTATGCATTGAAATTATAGATGGTCGTCATATGTATTAGAATAAAACGCCTGAATGTAGAGAAAACCACCCTCACTACAAACATCTAAGAGGGGGTGGTCACTTGAACTATCAGTTCTCGTAACCTCCCTCGCAGATTGCCCCTATCTTATGTGATGTCACAATTGTTGCATAGTCTAGATCTAATGCAAGGCTGCGATTAACATATTCAAATCAGGACAGCAAAAAGTATTTCGGATAGGATTGGTTCAGCCAAGTTTCGGATAAGATTGGTTCAGCTAAGTTTTGGATAGGATTGGTTCTGCCAAGTTTCAGTTAGGATTGGTTCTGCCAAGTTTCGATTAGGATTGGTTCTTCCAAGTTTCGGATAGGAATGGTTCTGCCAAGTTTCGGATAGAATTGGTTCTGCCATGTTCCGGATAGGATTGGTTCTGCCAAGTCCACTCGGATTTTATTACCTCCATAGATTGTCACTTTTCATTTTGGTCGATTTTAATTTAAAAATAAATTGCTCAAAAGTTAAAAAATCTGCGCCACTATCCAAATTTCGCTCACTATTTGCTTAAAATTAGCAATAAATAATGTTTTTTCAACAATATTGTTAAGCTAATGATTGTAGATAATTAAATTCTCCACAAATTTGTTTCTCACCTTTTTTTGTCGAGAAATGCGAAATAAGCGTGCAAATCGACAAAAACATGAAATCGAAGATGGTGAATACTCCCGGTGACTAAATCATCAGCAAGACTATCGGCTCGTCTTGTTCGCAAATAGCACTAAAAATGCGTCAAAATTTTACTCTTTTACATGGCATTTGTTAAAATATCCAATGTCGTCTCTAGGTATCGGGCTACAAGATTCACTTATTCGGATTTTATTTTCAATAATGTATGTTTGGAATCAACCACGAAAAAATAGAATTTTATGAATTATCTTTTGTATAACATAAGAAACATTGTCACCACGATAGACAATTTTCTTCTGAGAAAAATCCGGCTACCGTCAATAGCACGTTGAATACACCAGTTTCCGTAAGATCACTGAAGTTAAACAACGCCTATCAAGGTTTACTTGGTGAGTGACCACTAGGTTTGAGCCCACGTGATAGTGCTAAATATTCCCGGCTCAACCCATGCTGGGTGAGGTCAATGTGGGTAACTGGTTTGTAAGTTTCCAGCGATTTTCCTTTTGTTTGGCTTTTTGTACCGGGATAACTCTCGAACGCCTTACACGATTTTGATGAAATTTGGTATTAATATTCATATTTGATATGAATATTCATTATATTCATATTTGATACTAGGATATGCCCGCTTCGCTTGGCGCCTTAGAGGCATGGCTGTTTATAGTTTCAACCCCAAAAGTAGCCTATGTCCTTTCCTAAAGTTTAGTCTATCTCCATACCAAATTTCATCAAAATGGGTTCAGTAGTTTAAGCGTGAAAGCGTAACATATATACAGACAGACAGACTGACAGACAGAGTTACTTTCGCATTTATAATATTAGTATGGATGAATATTCATTATATTCATATTTGATATGAATATTCATTATATTCATATTTGATATGAATATTCATTACATTCATAGATGATTAAGTTTTTGGCCAACCGGGACCAAATGATCGCCATTTTAGGTAAATGCAGTATACTCTTCAGAAAACTAGTAGCATTTTTTTTTTTTAAATCTCTTACCTTGGTAGTCATAGCACACCATAATGGAAGTTTAATTTACAACCCTATTATATTAGTAATAATTATATGTATATTATTTTATAAAACAATAAATAAATACGGCCCTAATTATAAATGCATAATACAGACTCGACAAATCACAAGAAATAATAATCTTAGTGTATACTTAATATTATTTATGTTAATATAAAATGTATATTAACCGCTTGGTTATATAATTACTAATTATTCAAATCCTTTTTTAAAAAAAAAATATATATATAAAACCTTTTAATTTATGTTAAACACGCACTTTTGAAAATAAAGAAATAAAATTAAAAAAACTTATTGCTTAATTAATTATTATGTTTGTTTTGAAATGAATTTTTTATAAACAAATAAATAGCAGAGACAAAAAAAGGAGCTATTTTGATTCTTGAAATGCTGTGAATTATGGTATATTTTTAATAATAATTATAAAAACTGTCTTTAATTTCTCAATTAAAATATTTATTTTTATTTTCAAAAAATTGTTAAACATTTCTTAGAGATACGAGACGATGTTTGTTGGAAGTCTCAGAAAGAATGATTAATATTTTGAAAAAGATACACCTGAGGTAGCAAAGGTACCCGAAAATATATTTTTTTTTGGGTACAACATGAAGTTGTATGATGACCTTTGCTGAGGAGACAATGCAATTGTAATATGAATAGAAATATAGTGTTTCTTTGAATAGATAGGAATAACCTTTGGGTTGTTGAGGAAAAAAAGGATTAAAAATAGACATTTGTACTGTCTGGTGTTATGAGTGGTTGTCAAAATTGTTTTCGACGGTATACAATACACATTGCCCAACGTTTTTCCAACTTATTTAGACTTTTAAAATATAAGATCTTAGGAGGATTTTTAGTAGCCTTCAGTTGGTAGTTGATGTTGAGGAACCAATATTATTTTATTAAAAATAATATTGGCCCTTTTAAGAGTTAGTTTCAGTACGGGCACTTTTTAAGTTCCGTCTTTTTTTTTTATTATTTTTAATTTGACTTAACGTCTCTTTAACATCTATTGGTCATTCAAGACGGGGGTTTTACCCTCCATTCGCTGGAAACTTTCAAACCAGCTACCCACATTGACCTCACCCAGCCTGGGTTGGGCCGGAAAAAACGAGCCAACGATACGTGGTGTTCCCGGGCGGTCACCCATCCAAGTACTGACCACGCCCGACGTTGCTTAACTTCAGTGATCTGACGGGAACTGGTATATTCAAAGTGGTATGATCGTTGGCTAAGTTCAGTCTTTCAATTGATATTTTTGATTCCAAATTTTTATAAAATATAAAAATATTCTAAATGATTTATGTTCAAATATAATCTGTCTTTCTAATTAAAACAAAACCAACAGTTGAGGCGATGGATTCGTAGCCAGGAGGCTGTTGGTTCGATCTAACTCCAACTTTTTTAGACTTTTCAAAATATAGGATCTTAGGAGGATTCTTAACAGCTTCAGTTGGTAGATTCGTAGCCAGGAGGATGTTGGTTCGAATATAACTCCTTGCCACCCGCCTTTTCGAAATACTGGTTACAATAGACCTAAATTAAAGGTCGCAGTGATAATTGCAATGAGTCTCGATAGTGACCTGCAACCAGTTTAATAATAATAAAGGTCGTAGTGATAATTGCAATCAATCTCAATAGAAATCTGCAACCAGTTTAATAATAATAAAAAGTCGTAGTGATAATTGCAATCAGTCTTAAAAGAGACCTGCAACTAGTTTAATAATAATAAAGGTCGTAGTGATAATTGCAATTAGTCTCGATAGTGACCTGCAACCAGTTTAATAATAATAAAGGTCGCAGTGATAATTGCAATCAGTCTCGATAGTGACCTGCAACCAGTTTAATAATAATAAAGATCACAGTGATAATTGCAATCAGTCCCGACAGTGACCTGCAACCACTTTAATAATAATAAAGGTCGCCGTCATAATTGCAATCAGTCTCAATAGAGACCTGCAACCAGTTTAATAATAATAAAGGTCGCAGTGATAATTGCAATTAGTCTCAATAGAGACCTTGCAACTAGTTTAAGAATAATAATAAAGGTCGCAGTGATATTTGCTATCAGTCTCAATGGAGACCTGCAACCAGTTGTAAATTATTCCTAATGATCCAAATGCATTATCTTTTCCTCTTTCTTGAATTGTAATATCTGAAATTAGTCCAAATCCTGGAAGGATTAAAATATATACTTCTGGATGTCCGAAAAATCAGAATAGGTGTTGGTATAGAATAATAATAATAAAGGTCGCAGTGATAATTGCAATCAGTCTCAATAGAGACCTGCAACCAGTTTAATATAATAAAGGTCGCAGTGATAATTGCAATCAGTCTCAATGGAGACCTGCAACCAGTTTAATAATAATAAAGGTCGCAGTGATAATTGCAATCAGTCTTATTAGAGACCTGCAACCAGTTTAATAATAGAAGCTCATTGAGACAGGTATTTCTTTGAGAACTAAGCTCATTTTTCTGCTCGAATCGTTTTCCGTCGACTAATTTCGGGAATCAATACCCGAATGGATCCCGTCGAATAATTTCGGGAATCAATACCCGAATGGATTACTCCTGTTAAACAACATGGTAACGAGTAGTACACTCATAATAAGCTCTTCATAATTGTCTCCCTGGAAGATCATTTTGACAACCCCCTGCACTATAGAAGAAGTCTTTGCAAAGGTCATCGAAGTCTATGAAAGGTCTTTGGACTTTGAGGATAAAAAAAAATGTAAATATAGAAATTATATTTATGGAAATACCAAAATTATTGGTTTGTTGCTAATTTTTGAACAATAGGTTTACCTTTCTATAATTAGCGTAGTTCTGTGAACTGTCGACTTGACTCAGTTAAAATTGCCACCTTAAGGACCCGGGTGTCTCGACAGGACCTAAAAAATCAGAAATTTTATGACTCCAATGAATGTCCATAGTTTTATCAGAATCGGATAAGGCGTTTGAGAGTTATTGGATAAGGCGTTCGAGAGTTATTTTGCTACAAAAAGACAAACAGTTGTGAAATCGTGGTTGTACAACTTTCGTTCTTTTATAAATAAATATATACACTAGTGAAGAATTGCTGCTTTCTGTCTCTTTTTACACCATCAGTGGACTGGTCCGCGAGGATGTCACCCTCAATGTAACTTCTTACATCAGTCCCAAATCTGACGAACTCAGACAATTGGCTACCGCCGGACACAATGATGTCATCTGATTATATAAAGACTAGCATCCCCCGATTGCGGTTTCGCGCGGGCATATTTTAAATGATGTATCATGCTATCTCTCTCGCTCCAATGTATTTCTTATGGCGATTGTTTACTTTTCGCGATTTCTACCTCGTAAAATTAAAATTTTGCAAAATACTTTCTTAGTGCACACATATGTGGTGCAACGAAGGTCCCTGCCAAATTTCAAGTCTGTAATATTAATAGTTTCGGCTCTACGTTGATCAGTCACCCAGAACATTGCCTTATATATATAAAAATTTATAAACTACAATATTTATTGTGGTACCTGTCCCTCTAAATTAATAAGTTACACCACTGGAATGCCCTCCTTTTTTAAAAAAAAAAATCTTTGACCTTTTAGGTGCCAAATATAATTCTAAAAAAAGTCCTAATATTAGACTCGAGAAATGTCAGAATTTGTTAGCAAAGGTCTATGAACCATATTCAATATTTTTTTCATATATGAACCAGTCTGGTGCAATGACAAAAGATTTATATTTTTCCCTATAGATAGAGAGATAGTGGTACCATGGTACCTCACACATTGGATGAATGTGTCTAAGCTTTTGAAGAAACGAATGAGACAAATTTGAAACTTTATCATTAGATAGGAACTGTCGATGGTAGCTCCACGGTCTGCGATGCATTTTTTTTTTAAAGTACAGCACCATCCAGCAAAATCTCAATTAATATCAAAATTTTGTTTGATGTGATTTTTTTAAAAAAAACTTTCGTTCTTCGACTTTTTCAAAATAATTGAATACCTATTTTGAAATAATGTACAGACAAAAATTTAAACATTTTATTTTGTTGTCAATTTTTTTTAATGTGGCTTAACGTCTCTTTAATATCTATTCGTTATTCAAGACGGGGGTTTTTACCTTCCATTCGCCTGAAACTTGCAAGCCAGCTACCCACATTGACCTCACCCAGCCTGGGTTGGGACGGAAAAATAGCCAGCATCACGAAGCCGCGAACATAAGTGGACACCCACATAGAACAGCCTCGCTCGACGTTGCTTAATTTCAGTGATCTAACGGGAACTGTTGTATTCAACATGCCATAGACGCTAGCTAACAATTTTTGTTACTTTCCAACTATGTATATACTATATATGTATACACTAGTTCCCATTAGATCACCGAAGTTGAGCAATGTCCGGCGAGGTTTTACCAAATGGGTGTCCATGTAGGTTCCTGCCCTCGGGTGATTTATAAACAAAAGCTGGGTGTGGTCAATGTGTGTAGCCAGCTGGTTTGTTAGTTTCCAGCGAATGGAGGGTAAAACCCCGTCTCGAATGACCAATAGATGTTAAAGAGATGAGACGATAAGCACAAAAACAAACACACAAAAACTACTTGTATGTATTATCATTTTTTGTTATTTACAGAACAAAGTGAGAGCCAGTTTTAAGTCCACTATTTTTCTTAAAACGTCTATTTGTCTGTTCATGTTGATGAAACTTATATCATGTTCATAAAATGATAAGTTTATGGGCCAAAATTCGCTCAGTGGCCATTTTTACTGAGTGAGATCTACAGTTCACAGAACTGTTAGTTGTTTTCAGTTTGTGTCGTCACACTTTTTTGTACCTATTACAACAAAATTATTAGCGAGGACCATGTTGATCGGTCCAACAAAATCTCGATAAGTGTTAAAAAGGAAAATATTTTATAAAATATGTCAGAAAGGATTTGAAGATATTTATTTTATGAATGACTAGCGAGCAACAAACCCTTGAACAAAAGATTAGTTTTGAAGATTTTAGATCTCACACAATAAACAGTAAACGATTCTAATATACAATAAATAGCTCCGCGCTTCTCAACACCTTTCTAATATCTTGAAAATAAACACCCTTTCTTGATAACACGCGACTCGCATTAACACAAAAGAAGAATAAAAAAATAGTAAATAAAAAAATATATAATAGCTTCAGAAGATTCTAAAAGGGTTAATGAGGAGAAAACAAATTAGGTAGCTTTGAAAAGGTAGCTGAGGACAAATTAGGTAGCGAGAGTACAATCTATAATGAAAAAGAGACGTTTTTGGACTTTGAAAGGGTAGCTGAAGACAAATTAGGTACTGGAGGACAATGAAAAAGAGACGTTTCTGGCCTTTGAAAGGGTAGCTGAGGACAAATTAGTTACTGGAGGACAATGAAAAAGAGACGTTTCTGGGCTTTGAAAGAGTAGCTGAGAACGAATTAGGTACCTAGATCATAATCGTAAATGAAAAAGAGTGAGTTCTGAGCTTTGAAAACGTAGATGAGGACAAATTAGATAGCTAGATGATAATCGATAATGAAAAAAGACGTTTCTGGGATTTGAAAGTGTAACTGAGGACAAAATAGGTAATAGAAGGCAATCGACAATGGAAAAGAGACGTTTCTGGGATTTGAAAGTGTAACTGAGGACAAATTATGTAATAGAAGACAATTGACAATGGAAAAGAGACGTTTCTGGGATTTGAAAGTGTAACTGAGGACAAATTATGTAATAGAAGACAATCGACAATGGAAAAGAGACGTTTCTGGGATTTGAAAATGTAACTGAGGACAAATTATGTAATAGAAGACAATCGACAATGGAAAAGAGACGTTTCTGGGATTTGAAAGTGTAACTGAGGACAAATTAGGTAAAAGAAGACAATGGAAAAGAGACGTTTCTGGGATTTGAAAGAGTAGCTGAGGACAAATTAGGTACTGGAGGACAATGAAAAAGAGACGTTTCTGGCCTTTGAAAGGGTAGCCGAGGACAAATTAGGTACTGGAGGACAATGAAAAAGAGACGTTTCTGGCCCTTGAAAGGGTAGCTGAGGACAAATTAGGTACTGGAGGACAATGAAAAAGAGACGTTTCTGGCCTTTGAAGGGTAGCTGAGGACAAATTAGGTACTGGAGGACAATGAAAAAGAGACGTTTCTGGCCTTTGAAAGGGTAGCTGAGGACAAATTAGTTACTGGAGGACAATGAAAAAGAGACATTTCTGGGCTTTGAAAGAGTAGCTGAGAACGAATTAGGTACTGGAGGACAATGAAAAAGAGACGTTTCTGGGCTTTGAAAGAGTAGCTGAGGACAAATTAGGTACTGGAGGACAATGAAAAAGAGACGTTTCTGGGCTTTGAAAGAGTAGCTGAGGACAAAATAAGGTACTGGAGGACAATGAAAAAGAGACGTTTCTGGCCTTTGAAAGGGTAGCTGAGGACAAATTAGATAGCTGGAAGCCAAACGTTAAGGAAGAAGGGAGGTGTCTGGGTAGGTAAGAACAAATTAGGTAGCCAGGAAATGTAAAAGATATATTGAAAAATTGTGATCCGATGCTTATCTACTATAGACTGCAAGTTAATATTACAAGTCTTGTGCTTGTAATATGTATAGTTCCGCTATATAAAATACAAGTAATATGAACTTGTAGTTCAAAATAGGCCCCAGCTATTTTGGAATCGGTATTGGATAACATTTAGAAAATATTAACCATAGAAAGGCGATGCCTCTAAGGAGCTTGGCAAATCCTGACAGTGTTTGTAGGCATTTGATATTACTTACCATATTTATTCATCATTTGACTGTTAATATAATACGAATTATACATCATTTGAAAAAAAGAAAGATAGATACTAAAAAACTAATTTTCTTTTGTTGGAAATTATTTTAATGTTTCCTGAAGAAACCAATCGAACTGGAATTGCGTTCCCCCATGACCCTAAATTTACAAATTCCATGAAATTTCAAAGTTTTGGGCAATTGATTTCTTAAGGACACTTTTAAGTTCAAAAACTTTTTACTTTATTAATTTTAATAATTTTGGGTTTAATTTCCAAATTTTATGGGATACTTTATTACTTTATATAATTTTGGGACTTTTGGATTTAATTTCCAAATTTTATGGGATACTTACTTTATTACTTTATATAATTTCGGGACTTTTGGGTTTAATTTCCCAATTTTATGGGATACTTTATTACTTTATATAATTTCGGGGCTTTTGGGTTTAATTTCCAAATTTTATGGGATACTTTATTACTTTATATAATTTCGGGACTTTTGGATTTAATTTCCAAATTTTATGGGATACTTTATTACTTTTGATAATTCCGGGACTTTTGGTTATATTTTCCAAATTTTATGGGATACTTTATTATTTTAGATAATTCCGGGACTTTTGGTTATATTTTCCATATTTTATGGGATACTTTATTATTTTAGATAATTCCGGGACTTTTGGTTATATTTTCCAAATATTATGGGATTTTGAGGTCTTGTGAAAACTCTTTATTATAAGAGACAAAGTTCAGAGCTTCAAAATATTATATTAAAAAAAAAAAAAAAAATTGTCATCACTGTAGTACACAATAGTTTTTAATTTTTCACAAAAAATAAACGGAAAAATATTAATAAATCAAGCAGTTATATAAAATCGGATTAAACTTTTAATTCAAACGACTGAAGCTGATCAATGGATAGGATTAAAAATTTTAACTGGAAAATGACTTGTTTGGTTTGAATAAATGATAGATAAGCCTAGTCGGATGGTTAAATGTAGTACTTTGTGTCCAATACAGGGTGAGGTTAGAATCCTTGTTGTCATTTTAGGAGGAATCATCGGGATGACCTTTAGGACCTATGTATGAGATTTTTTTGGCTTTTGGGCGGCTAGGCCACATTCCATTCAGCCATTGCTAGAGACTAGGTAATTTCTACAAGTATTACTGCCGCTAAAGTTGTATCATCAAAAGACATACATCAAATATTTAGTGGCATAATGTGTAAATATTAGAAGAAATATGACTGGATAACCATTTATTTGCTTATAGCTTTTTTTAGGCTGATTATTATGTAAATATTAGAAGAAATATGACTGGATAACCATTTATTTGCTTATAGCTTTTTAAGGCTGATTGTAATGTAAACACTTATAATAATCATGTCTTTTCCAACGGCTACAACACTTATAATAATCATGTCTTTTCCAACGGCTACAGCAGTTATAGAAATCATGTTTTTTCCAACGGCTACAACACTTATAATAATAATGTCTTTTTCAACGGCTACAGCACTTATAGAAATCATGTTTTTTCCAACGGTTACAACACTTATAATAATCCTTACCCTGTATACCAATCTGAGTAACGAAATGATTACTGGCAACAAGTTACTGCAAACTTTAGCAACTGACCAAACAAATTAAAGGCTTCAATAGAGATAATTATTACAAACAAATGCGTACAGTAAGCATACCATTCAAAATTGAAGTTTTTTGTTTCAAGGATTATTTTAAATATTTCAATTTTTATTTTAAATATTTAACTGTTTCCTCCAATTGAGGGTAAGTTATAAGATGTGAATTTTTGGAGGTGAATCATTGATACAAGGGTCACCCAAAATTGAATAGCTAAAATTTGGAACGATTTCAGTAAAAATAAATCAAGTCTAGTTTGGAACGATTTCAGTAAAAATAAATCAAGTCTAGAAATAGTGCCAACTTAGCGCATGAGTTATTTGTTTTTCCGTTTTCTTGGATTAATTGTTTTTTTTTTTTTTTTTTTTTTTTTTTTTTTTTTTTTAGAAACCTTTTGATATCTCTTGACGTTACGTTAGTGTTGTAGTCACTGGTGGATCAAGATGATCGTGTTCACGTTAGTGTTGTAGTCATTTATAGAAAAAATATCTTAATCAAATTTAAAAAAATAATTTGCAAAAAACAAAATATTGGGCACCCAGTGTGGAGGGGGGGGGGCAAAATCTATGCAGCAAATTTCCTTCATGTCCTAAACATGTATACCAAATTTCGTCAAAATCGGATGAAATTTGTGGCTTGTATCGCGTAACAAATAAATATATACACATATACAAGTACATTTCGGGATGTATACCGGGGTCAAAAGTAGAGTTCACTAGCATTCACAATAAGTTTTTGACTGATGCTATAAAATCATTGCCATCATACATCTCATTTTAAGGCTAATAATAAAATAACAAAAAAAATAAAAAAAAATTGAAATATTTTATTTTTTCAAATTTGAATAAGAAAGGAAAAAAATGTGAAAGTCAAAATTTCGCCAATTTTTCGACTCTCACATATCAAATTATAATATAGATATGTAAAAGTCGAAATAATACATCTCATAATGTCGACTTTTCAAGGTTCTGATAAATTGATGAACCAAAATGTGGCCAAAGACTTTATCACGTTGAGTAAAACTGTTTCTATCAGAGAGCATTGAGCCAACGATCATACCACGTTGAATACACCAGTTCCCGTCAGATCACTGAAGTTGAGCAACGTCGGGCGTGGTTAGTACTTGGATGGGTGACCGCTTGGGAACACCACGTATCGTTGGCTCTTTTTCCCGGCCGAACCCAGGCTGGGTGAGGTTAGTGTGGGTAGCTGGTTTGCAAGTTTCCTGCGAATGGAGGGTAAAACCCCCGTCTTGAATGACCAATAGATGTTAAAGAGCTGTTAAGCCAAATAAAATAAAAAAGAAGCATTGAAGTTAAGTAACGCTGAGCGTGTAAATAATACAAGAAATGAAAATGTAAATGTTTTCGTCAAGTGAAGATAATTATAGATAAATAATATAAAGATGTATGATTTGATAAAATATGGAGATATAAGTATATCTTCCACAAGGAAAATAAAACGAACTTTAAATCGTGCGAAACTATTTGAAAGTGGCATCTTCACGGTGCCAGTCCACCTGAGCTGATTGTGTAAAATAACAATTTTACAGTGATGTAGCGCTGATGATGTTCTCAGGAGAACGTGAAACGTCGTTCTAAATAATTTAAATATTCAGACAATATCTATTCGGATTAAATATAAAGGTGGCAAGCTTTCGATAGTTCAGACTATCATCGTCAGGCCGATGTTGACTCTACGATGTCCAGAGTAGAACATCAGCCTGACGATAATAGTCTGAGTACTATCGAAAGCTTGCCACCTTTATATTGAATCCGAATCGATTTTGTCTAAATATTTATATTATTTTACGATTCTCTTCATATTTATGTGTAAGTTCTATTTAACAACTCATTAATTTTGTGTCAAGTAAAGATATTTAAAAAAGAGAATCATAAAATTAAATATAAAGGTGGAAAGCTTTCGATAGTACTCAGACTATCATCGTCAGGCCGATGTTGACTCTACGATGTTCAGAGTAGAAGTGAGGGTATCAGAGTATGAGATGTNTTTACGATGCTCTTTTTTAAAATTATTTATGTATAAGTTTTATTTAACAACTCATTAATTTTGTGTCAAGTAAAGATATCGATAATAAAGATATTTAAAAAAAGAAAATCGTAAAATTAATTATAAAGGTGGAAAGCTTTCGATAGAACTCGGACTATCATCGTGAGGCCGATGTTGTCTCTACGATGTCCAGAATAGAACATCGGCCTGACGATGATAGTCTGAGTACTATCGAAAGCTTGCCACCTTTATATTTGATCCGAATCGATATTGTCTAAATATTTATATTATTTATTATTTTACGATTCCCTTTTTTAAAATATTAATTTTTTTCTCATTAATTTTGTGTCAAGTAAAAATATTATAGAAATTATCAGTCGTAATAATTATGGTTTAATATTTGACTAAGTATTACATTATATTAATCAACAACTTATATTCTTCTATGGTCCCCAATAAATAAAAAGGGGAACTGTCCACACATAAAACTGCCTTGGTAGCTCAGTGGTCAATCGCTCGCCTAGTAATCAGGAGACCGCGGGTTCGAACCCCAGCCAAGGTAGGATTTTATCCTCTCAATTAATTGAGAGTTTGACCACAATAATAGTATAAGCTTACTGCTGGGGTAAAGGGACTCGTTAGTCTCATTCGAGCAGTATAAATAAGCAGTATTATTATATAAGAACCTATTGAAAAGAAAGAAAAAAACACCTTTCCGCACACATGAATAAGAAGCGTTAAACATAATCATAAACAATCAATATTGAAATATTAATTAATAAATTCAATTAATAAAATGATATTACGTTCAATGAACCAAAACTCGTTAAAAAAATTTACTATCTGATGATGTTGTCTGAAGTGGATGAAACTCTCGTAAGTATTTAATATTTTGAAAAAAGTTTAGTCAAGTGAAGATAGAGTACTTTATTAACCTTAATTTAATAGTTTGACTGGACAGAATATCCAAAAGAACTGAAATTAATTTATGAAATTAAATTGTTTGTTTACCTTTTTTCGAATCATTAGTTTCGTGATAATATGATAGTGCCATCATCAGAGCATCGTATTCATGAAACATTCAAAATCACTTTCAATGTCACAGAAATAGTAAGAACACAAAATAATTAATTTATATTAAAAATTGTTTGAAACCATTACTTTTAATTAAATAATAATAAACTCACAGAATTATTTTAAATAATAATAATAATAATAAAAAAAAAATTGAACTATCTCTTGATTAGGAATTAATAAAATTAAAATAAAATAGATTTAAAATCTATAATTATTTAAAATAAAAATCACTTAAAAACTAAATCACAAAAAATTAAAATAATTATTTCTGTTTAATTATTTTATTTGAAAATAAAAATCTTTATTTTTCGATGATTAACTAACGATGTTCAAAAGTAAACTGATTTTTTTCTTTAAAAAATTGAAAATCTTACTTCTTTATTATTTGGAGGAAAATGATAAGAAATTATTGTTATTATTATTTTGAATTATAATTTGCGTATATACCAAAAAAAAAGTACGTTACCCTAACCTAGATCAACAATGTGAAAGATCTGCGCATAATCCTAAGAATATATCTTTAAAAAAATTTAAAAAAGGAGAATTTCTTGTGATAAAAATTATTGTATAATAATGTATATATTTTCTTTCTTTCTTTAAAATTTACGTAAAGAATATGATTATTCAGAAAATGTAGGGGAAATAAGGGGGAATTAGAAATATACCAACCCTCTCAAAACAATCCCTTATTTCTTCGGTCTCTCTCTAACTACTGCTCTCCTCGTTTTTTTGCACCCTCTCTTTTTTTTTTTTTGATAATTTTCTTCTCCTACTTATAATTTTAATAACGAAAAAAAGATAAAGCGGCTCTTTTATTGTTACTTTTAGTTTTAAATCTTTGAATAACATGTTATTTATAAGTTTTAAAAATATATTAACTTTTAAATAAATAAAAACAAAACACTTACCAAAAACACTATTTATAATTATTTATGAAGAAACTAGTTTCAAATCATTCAATTCATCATCAGTCTAGTTGAGTCTGAAGATGGAAGTTGACTTCCATCTTTAGACTCGACTAGACTGATGATGAATCGAATGATTCGAAACTAGTTTTTTCATAAATAATTATAAATAGTGTTTTTGGTAAGTGTTTTGTTTTTATTTATTTAAACGTTAATACTTTTAGATTTCTTATCAAATAAAAAACGAAAGTATTTTTTTTTTAAATTTGGCTTAACGTCTCTTTAACATCTATTGGTCATTCAAGACAGGGGGATTTACCCTCCATTCGCTGGAAACATGCAAACCAGCTACCCACATTGACCTCACCCAGCCTGGATTGTGCCGGGAAAAAACCAGCATCACGAGGGCGCGTACCCACGTGGACACCCACATGGTACAACCTCGCTGGACGTTGCTTAACTTCAGTAATCTAACGGGAACTGGTGTATTCAACGTGCCATAGACGCTGGCTGTATTTTAATTGGGTTGAAATGTATTAATAGCAAGCGAGCTTCATTAGGTGACGGTCCTAACCTCGTGTAAATACAGAAGGTTTGGTGTTAGGAAGGGCATCCAGCCTTTAAAAAAGCTCTGCTTCAAACGGATGATAAGAGATCATCAACAAAAAGCTAGTTTCTACGGATACTGTGAGAAGCAAGCTAGAGTTTTGATGTTAGGAAGAAAATCCAGCCTTTAAAACTCTGTTTGGTTTGTCTATCTAAATAGACAAACCTTCTATCTTAAACTAACAAATCAACGATGAAAGGCCATCAGCAAAATGCGAGTTTCCACGCTGTTTCTATTGATACTGTGAGAATCAAGCGAAGGTTATCGTGCCAGGAAAGGGTATAACTAAAGAAAGTAGACACTGAACAGAAGGTTGCGGCATGGTAGAATTAAGGAAAACAGCGCCGATCCCAAATAGAATTGGGAAAGGGTGAAGTTAAAGAAGAAGAAGAAGAAGATAATTACTGCCAAAACGCATTTTGAGGTCCTCAAATCACTAATCTGAAGTTGCAGTTATCTGTCTGTTTGTGAACAAAGTACCACCTATCCCAACGGTGCTACCGTTCAACATTGCTTTTTTTCTACGTATGTAAAAACTTGATATACCTACATCCTAAATTTCAAGTCACCCTGTCTTTTTCTCTTTAAAGGTAGAAAAACCGCCGATTTCAACATTTATTTTCAACCAATAGTTTCGTGATTCGTCCGTTCGCATGAAAATGTCATGTCTTCCAAAATTTGAAGTCTCCAACACTAACCGTTAATGAGATATCTTGTTCAATTACAGACAATGTCTGAAACTCGATTGGGGATCTTAAACAGTTTGGCATTGAAAACTCGATATATAATTAAAGCTTAACCAATTTCCTTTGAAAATATTGAACCGATTTTACAGTCCCGAGGGTTTTGGGTATTCCACTCCCGCTAATTTTTTTTATATTTCAAACCGGTTGGGCTGTGTACATGTACAGATATAAAAGCATATTTTTGCGATAAATCGCTTCCAAATGAAATTTCGATTTTTCTTTCCTTAATATAAAACGTACCTACATACAGACGGGAAATTGGGATCCAAATTTCAAGTTGCAACGTTAATTCATGCTCTAGCCACATTAATTATGAATCAGTCAATGATTCAGTATAACTATAGAAACTATGTAGATTTAAGTTTCAATGTGGGTACGTAAGCTAAAAATCCGTTCGTAGAGCAATACATTTGTCCGCTGTAAGTAGCAGGCTCTTTTGCAACATAAACTTGACAGAATACCGTCAAATGTTTGATTTTAGCTCTCATTATACTTCTCTCGCTTTACCTCGAGCCGCCAATTTTCTCTTCAATTTCCAATTTTATCTACACCCTTATCATACTTTTCTTCTTCTTCTTCTTCTCTCTCTTTCTTCATTCCATTTGTTTTTAACTCGTTAACTTGTTCGTTTCTATCACTTCTAGGTTAATCACTCTCATTATACTTCTCTGACCTTACCTCGAGCCGCCATTTTTCTCTTCAATTTCCTATTTTATCTACACCCTTATCATACTTTTCTTCTTCTCTCTCTCTTCCTTCTTTCCATTTGTTTTTAACTCGTTAACTCGTTCCTTTCTATCACTTCTCTGTTAATTACTCTCATTATACTTCTCTCGCTTTACCTCGAGCCGCCAATTTTCTCTTCAATTTCCAATTTTATCTACACCCTTATCATACTTTTCTTCTTCTTCTTCTCTCTCTCTTTCTTCATTCCATTTGTTTTTAACTCGTTAACTTGTTCGTTTCTATCACTTCTAGGTTAATCACTCTCATTATACTTCTCTCACCTTACCTCGAGCCGCCATTTTTTTCTTCAATTTCCTATTTTATCTACACCCTTATCATACTTTTCTTCTTCTCTCTCTCTTCCTTCTTTCCATTTGTTTTTAACTCGTTAACTTGTTCGTTTCTATCACTTCTCTGTTAATCACTCTCATTATACTTCTCTCACCTTACCTCGAGCCGCCATTTTTCTCTTCAATTTCCTATTTTATCTACACCCTTATCACACTTTTCTTCTTCTCTCTCTCTTCCTTCTTTCCATTTGTTTTTAACTCGTTAACTTGTTCGTTTCTATCACTTCTCTGTTAATCACTCTCATTATACTTCTCTCACCTTACCTCGAGCCGCCATTTTTCTCTTCAATTTCCTAT
>CM022879.1:4166106-4177001 GCA_012654025.1 Pachypsylla venusta | reverse complement strand
GGCGAGTGATGCACTTTTGGAGTCTTTCACGGAAGTTTTCCATGACTCGTCAGCATATCCGCATCAATTTGGATGATTTCTTCCAGAATTGCCGCCTTTAACTCTTCAAGGGTTCCAGAGCGATGTTTGAAGACCTCAGTCTTGAGGTAACCCCACAGGAAGAAGTCACAGGGACGCAAATCCGGCGACCGGGGAACATGTCCTACGGAATCTCACGAGAACCATTGGCTGCATGGTTAGCCCCATACAGCCTAAAGCTGATGATGTGGTCCTAAAGTTGTGAACTCAACTCAAAATTGTTTTTCGATCAGGAACTGTATTCGTGGAGTGCAAACCATACCTTGTGCGGAACGCCCTCTGAGTGGCTATAATGGTTCACAAAACTTGACAACGAACGCACGATGCACGCTCGTCCAAACCATTGGGACAACTAAAAACTAGATGTCATATCGTGTTGAATATCACAAACCCCTCCCTCCTCCCACGATTTTTTGAAATGTGGGAAAACTAATTGCCGCACCCTGTATAAATTCACATATTTTTGTTTTTATTTTATATTTCAGGTTTGAAAATGTCTTCCCCAAACAAGAGTACCGAATGTATTTGTGAACGCCCACGAAACAAAGTTTTCTGTAAGAATTGTGGATTCTTTATGGAAAATGCTCGCATTCGAAAACCCTGTTACTTGCATCCAACGGTGATATATCTTCACGACTTCGGTAATTGTCCAAAATGTTCCAATGTAGACAGTCTCAGAGAAGTAGACCCAAACTGTACAGTTATGGATTTTAAAGTTGAAGCTATTCAGTCACCTAAAGTACTTGTAGAGGATTCAAAACATAACATCGAAGTAGTTTCGAAAAATTTATTCAAAAGATCATATCTGACTCAGAATTCTGCTTTAGTAAATCGAAGGACCAATGTATCTTCTAAATATAAAAGATATAGAAAATATTGAGAGAGAAAAAAAAGAACTTGTTTCGGGTAAAATTTTAAAATTTAACTGGACATTTCCTGACAATTTTTTTTTTTCCTCGTGTAAATTTTGTTCTTTTCTCGATTAATTTTCTTACCTTTTGTTATTGTACTTTTAATTTGCTCAAGATTTTGACAGAGTAAGAGCTCTTTAAATACTTTTTGACTAGAGATTTTAATAATAATACTAAATAGGAAAGGAGTACCTGGCTTCGGAAATGGGGGAGTATCTAAATTCACCTTCAATTTATTCCCCCATTTCTGAAGCGAGGGACTCCTTTCCTATTAATAGCAACGGGTTTATTTAAATGTTACCTTATCTTCATCAAAGTTCAACTTTCCTAAAAGTAAATTTCAAAGTTTTTGTTAGGTGCACCAGGAGTATATGTTTTTTGTTGAAATTACAGAGTTCCCAATACAAGTTTTTAATCGTGACTTTTCATGTATTGAAAAGTTCTAGTGGTAACATTGCCTTCCTCCTTCCAATATTTGTGACTCAACAAACCTTTTCTATTTTCAATTTGATATCAATATCACTAGACTTTGCTATGAAACTTCTAAGAGGGTAACACTTTCCACTCATTGAAATGGTTTTGGCCATCTACTATTTTTATAAAAATCTATGTTTTTTCCTCTTTTTCGGAACTTTAATTTGTTTTATCATTTCCCTGTTAATTTATTACTTTAACTGTTAATTTATTTATTACTTTGTTAAAATGGGGATGCTATGTAAAGTGAAACAGCAAGCTTGGTCGTCTTTTGGTAGCGACAAGCTCACTCCACTTCCAACGACAAATTTAACTCCAAGAGGATTTGAAGCTTCTTGCGTGTAGTCGCCTCAAAAAGTGGACCTTTTCTTGACTGTTAAAATTCTGAAGATGTTTGTTAGTCTTCGATTTAACTAGCTCTGAGAATGTACTCAATAAAGTATGAAACTTGCCACTTTTTTTTAATAAGACTAATGCAGTTACATCTTCGACCTTTATTTAGATCTGTTGTGACTCGTATTCGATTCTTCAGACCATCCGCCTAGCTTTCCATAATAGCAATGATCTGGTGTAGTAGATCGAGAGCTGTATTTCCCCTGGCTTTATTCAGTTCAGAATCAGAAGTCCTTCCCCCTCGTAAGGAGGATAAGGTCTCTGACCTTAAATTTGAGGTTGTAATTTTCAAAATCATTGGTGCCAAAAAATTTAGTAAGCTTTATAATTTTAGTAATGAAGTGGATAGTATTGTCCCTCTTATTTTGTCCAGATTGACAAAAAATCGGCAAAGGTGAATTTTTTAAAAATCTTTGATATTCTTTGTTGGCTTTTGACAGAAAAACATATTTGTTGCACGATTTGTTACCTTTCCTAATTCTTCTACAATTTCCCCGAAATTTCTGGTTGGCTCACCGTTTCACTTTTTTCTTTCTTTTTTAAAATCTAAATTTCTTAATTTGGGTTTAGCTCAGTATTTGGACAGAATTTGAGCCTTTGTATTGTGTTTCTATTCCTCTTTTTTCAGCCCTATTTTTTAGTCTAAAATATATATATATATATATATATAAACACTTCACTAGTCCNAATGGGTCGATTTTATCTGTTTGACGCTCGTCTTTACCTTTGTCAAAAGTTTATTATTAATTAACATTATTTTTCTTTTTTCCTTTTTTTTACTTTTATTAAAAGTTCAAATTTTGTTTACATTTTTAATCCCAACGTCTCATTATTTTACTGAACAATCTCTTCATTTCCATTTTTTTTTTTTTTTCAAAAATTTAAATAACAAGACTTATTGCTCTGCTCTCATAAAATCGTATCTTACTCAGATTTCGGCTTTCGCAAATCAAAGGACTAATGTACCTACCTTTTAAATATAAAGGCTCTAGAAAATATTGAATAAAAATTGATCAAGTATTTATACATATTTCATATATACATATTTCATATTTATATACATATTTATACATATTTCAATTCTACATATACATATTTCAATTCTACGTACATTTACGTTTGAATGAAAATTTAAAATTGAATTAAAAAAAATCTTAATTTGCCCTCGTAAAATCAAGTAATAACGTAATTACCCACGAACGGTTTTGTTGGAATGTAACTCTGCCTTGACATTTTTTGTTAATATAGCTGGATTGCTACATGCTACATTTATCTGATAATCTACACTTGAGATAAATGTAACTTGTGACATTTTGGACAAATATTGTGACATAGTAACACAAAGAAATATCTAGGTATATAAATAATCTTTAGGATTTTTCTAGTAAGGTACCTCCTAAAGGTGGTATCACACTATTTGTCATGATTTCAAAATTTTGTATATTTGTTGAATATGTGCGCTCGGTATATATTTTTGTCCCTATTTGATGAGATTTTCATTAAAATTATATGCTTTCAAATTTCTGATCGAAAATTAATTTAGCTTTTCTTCACTTGTGTCTTTTTGATAATTGAGGACTTGGGTGTCCACAGACGCCTCAGAAATATTCTTTAAAGATGATATAAATGAAATAGTTTTCAAAAACCATCAAACATGACAAACGCTTTTGTCATGTTTGATCGCTATTTAATTGCTTTGATATCAAAGCAATCAAATATGCGAATTTAATCAATTATAAATATTACGTATCGACTCCATTTATATACAAAGTCCGGTTCACATAAAATAAGAACAAAATATATATATTATACAGACTTTTTAATATCACAATAAGTTACTTGTTCATCCGACTAGTTTCGGAGCTCCCTGCTCCATTTTCAAGGTAAAAGTACGAAACATAGAACATACGAAAAAACGGTCACAATTTCAGCGAGTAGGTATACATTTTTTTAAAAGTTTTTGAAAATTTCCCGCACCTACCAGATATTAGCAATGTTACCAACTATTTCAAATTTTTGGTTTATTGTGACCTGAAATTGTGACCGTTTTTTCGTATGTTCTATGTTTCGTACTTTTACCTTGAAAATGGAGCAGGGAGCTCCGAAACTAGTCGGATGAACAAGTAACTTATTGTGATATTAAAAAGTCTGTATAATATATATATTTTGTTCTTATTTTATATTAATCAATTATGTTTGCCTGTCACACTGTTTGGTACTGTTTGAAGTCGAAAAAATGACAAAATTTGTTATCTTGGCAACTAGTGTGATCATCTTAAGTTTCTTAATAATTGGACAATATTCTCATCTCCAATCAGTATTACCCCAATTAAGACGTCTCCGTGGCAGAGTGCGCATTACACTCGGGTTGCACCAAGAAGGTTCCGGGTTCGATTCCCGGACGGGTCGAAAATTTGATAAAGGTTTTTCGAATTTTCTACTTGGTCTGTTTGTGTTTGGGCATAACTCAGCCTCCTGAAGACAATTGAGAAACTATAGTAATAGCGCCAAGTGGTTGCATTATAAGGTAAAAATTGTAAAAAATGTAGTTTAGGCTTAGTGATATTGGAGTGAAAATACCTTGTAATGCTATGATGCCCACAATCATTGTGGTGACATAATAACACAAAGAAATATACATTTACATTTTACAATTCGTATTACATAAATATGTTTCTTCAGCTCTGTGTTCTGATCTGAAGGTCTTGTATCGATTGCTTTCTTTTACCCTCGTGAATTTATTAAAAAATATTCACAATTCTTAGAATTTAAGATAAAAAACCAATTCCATATCCCTTCTTAACCAAAAATAAGAGAGAGAAGAAACATCATCTGTTTGTAATGACGGAAGTAAAGATTGCATATGGTTACCTCGTGTAGCCGACCAGCCCCTACCTTTGAATAATAATAAGATGTAAAAAAAAGGAATATTTTACTTGAAAAAAAGGTCCTAACTGGACTTAAAAACCGATTCGTTTAAGACTTTATTTGAGGATAAGATGTCAAATGGGTTCAAGAATATAAGCAGCTGCGCCTTAAAGGGGGGAAATGAAGAGAGAGAAAAAAGGCTCTTAATTTTTAAAAGATTCCTTAAAGATTATAAATTATTTGCCGATTTGGACATTTGAAACGGTACTCACGATTCGTTTCTCTGGTATCCTGGTGATAAATTCTGAAGGACTTTATTGAAGTAGGCGATCTAAACCTATGTTAACGTCATAATTACAGAATGCTAGCTCGCTTTGCTTGGCGCATTGCAGGCCCATGCCTCTTAAGGCGCCAAGCGATACGTTCTCGTGCTGCTGTTATGTCCACAATCATTTGAAAAGCATTAGAGGCCCATGCCTCTTAAGGCGCCAAGCGATACGTTCTCGTGCTGCTGTTATGACCACAATCATTTGAAATAGTTTGGTACCGATAGTAAGATAAAAATCTCTCTAAAAATTATAAATAATTAGTTCATCGACACCAAACTATCCTTCTCAGTTATGCTCATAATCATGTAAAAAATGTTTGGTACCCCTTGATTAGGTAGTTTTTCAGTTAGCGTGGACAAGAAAAACAGGCATTGTATAATATATATATATATAAAAAACACCGATTATAAATAAACTAATTATTTATTATAATAATATATATATATAATTTTCTTTTCCCAAAAAAGGTCTGTTATATATATATATATATATATATATATATAACAGATAACAGTTAGATGTAGGATAACATATCAAACTAACATTGATGGTAATTTCTACTTTTTTTTGGCAAATTTGATATAGTTCGAATACCAAAATACCGCGAATTCGACAATTCGCAATTAAATATTTTGAAAAAAATTGTCGAATTTTTACCAATAATAATTATTGAAATATTTTTGTTACATTTACAAACTTTACTAGATGAAATTGAGTTACAAGCTTTGTCTGAGACCAATCGCTAGTAAGTTTTAAGTGGTATAAGTATTATGAGATAACCTAGAGTGCTTTACAGTCAATTTTTGCACGGTTTTGCGTTTATACATTTTTTTTTAAACTTCATCGGAGGGAGTAATATCCCTTCATTTTCTTTTCCCAAAAAAGGTCAAATTTGGGGCACATGGCAACATTAAAAAAACGAAAATTGAAGTTGTCATTTTTTTTCACTCTTCCTACCACACTTCAGTTTTTTTTTTGTTTGTGTTTTTTGACAAAAATTAATAAAAAATATAAAATAAATCCATTCAACCATATAAGCCCCGTCCACATTTTTCGTTTAACAAGATCAGGGAGGATCACATGATAATATTTAAATGTCGACCAACCAATATTTGGTGAAGTTTGGACGAATATTATGTGGATACCAGCCATCGTGAGAACGTCTTTCTTCGTCAACAGCAATTAATGTTGAACGAATATTATGTGGACACCAGCCATCCTGAACACGTCTTTCTTCGTCAACAGCAATTAATGTTGAGCGAATATTATGTGGACACCAGCCATCCTGAGAACGTCTTTTTTCGTCAACAGCAATTAATGTTGAACGAATATTATGTGGACACCAGCCATCCTGAGCACGTCTTTCTTCGTCAACAGCAATTCATGTAGAACGAATAATATGTGGACACCGCTATATATTTCTGAATAAATAAAAAAAACGAATGTCTGATTTTTTTTAATCTCAAAATAAGTACAGCACGTGATTGTCAACAAATTTTTTGCTAAAAACTGATTTTTTTTTTATTTGCCATTTTTTTTTTTACTTAAAATACAGAAGCATTGGGCACGAGTGATTGTGTTTTGCATTTAAATATTTTGAATCACAAAAGAAGACTTTTTTTCTTTGAGGATATTTTTAAGCTTTTTCTTATTCATTATAATTATGTAAGAAGCATTTTTTTGTTATTAAAAAAAAAAAAGGTCAACAATCTCGACAGCTGTCCTTCAATTCTTTTTTTTCGGGGATTTATGAAATTTATTGGACCAGAATTTAATTTTAAATATTTTTTTTTTTTAAAAAAAAAAAAAAAAAAAATAGTGGTGAAAAAGTAACATTCTTTTAGGGTGTGAGGTGAATTTCGTGTAGAAATGCCATTTTTTTTATTCTGTTGACCGTTCTATTCCATTGTAATAGGAAAACATTTTAGCAGGAGGCAAATTTTTGGTTTGGACTATAAAATAAACTCTGCCAATTGGGAATCTGATCGTAAAAACGTAATCATGTAGTAATCACCCTGATGACTGACCCACGGATTCCACCTGAAGAAAATCACCTTTTCCCAATACTATTTGCGGTTGGCGTTGCTTTCTTAAATTATACCATGCAACAACCTTCTGTTCAGTGCCTACTCTCTCAAGCTGTATGCTTTTCTGGCACGGTAACCCTCACTTTCATAGTATCAATGCGCTGTAATTTGCTGATGACTTTTCATCTTTGGTTTGAAGCAGAATTTTTTAAAGGCTGGATGTCCTTCCTAACATCAAATATAACTTACACGGGCTTAAGACCGTCACCTAATGAAGCTGGCTTTCTTCCCTCGGTGGCTACATTACTAGTAATATTGACTAATAATGTTAATTATTGTGAAACGGGACCCAGATCTCCAACATAATAATATGAAACACTAAAATACTCATATGGCTTAAAAAAAAAAAAAAAAAAAAAAAAAAAAGTTTAAGCCTTTCAAGGAGACGTAGATGTAAAAAAGTGAAAACCCAAATCTCCGGCTCACCTATGTTTACCATTTTTTTACACCTGAAGAATAGTTTGGGTCTGTGTGACTGTTTAATTAGGTTTCAGATACACTAATGGACAATAATCTACACTCGAGACCTTAAAAGTTGTCTCATCTTCATCTTAGTTATAATATAAGATTATCGGACGTCTCCGTGGCAGAGTGCGCATCACACTCGGCTTGCACCACGGAGGTTCCGGGTTCGATTCCCGGACGGGTCAAAAATTTGAAAAAGGTTTTTTCAAATTTTCTACTTGGTCTAGTTGTGTTTGGGGGTAACTCAGCCTCCTGAGGACAATTGAGTAGCTATGGTAATAGCGCCAAGTGGTAGCATTATAAGGAAATTGTTAAAAGTATAGCTTAGGCTTAGTGATATTGGAGTTAATGTGGAAAATACCTTGTAATGCTATGATGCCCACAAACATTGTGACATAATAACAGAAGGAAATATACATTTACATAGACTAGCGAGAGGAAGGTTAACACTAGGAGAAATTAATGCTCGAGGAATTTTCTACCACCGTATAAACATTACTTTTATATGGTCAAATACTCAAATTAATGAGGAAAAAATTCTGTCTCTGCAGGGGATGAAATCCACGCCCTCCTGCGCTTAACCACCGTGGTGCTACTGAGACATTTTGTCGCAGTTTTAGAAAGCACCCTCGTTTTACAACTCTTCTTCTTCTTCAGGTGTATATCCGTTTCGGATGTTAGCGATCAACATGACTATTCTAATTTTGTTTGTGGCTGCTCGGAAAAGTCCTGCTGAAGACATGTTAAACCAACTCCTCGTATTTGCGAGCCAGGATATTCTTCTTCTGTCAGGACCTCTTTTACTATCAATCTTCCCTTAAAGGATTTGTTGGAGAAGATCATATCTGTTTGTATTTCTCATGATGTGTCCCAGATATTATAATTTGCGACATTTTACCATTTTGAGTAATTCTGGTGTTAGATTCATTCTGTTGAGCACGTCTACGTTGGTTATCGTTTGCTTTACAACTCGGTTTAAAATAAGGAATAACGAATGTTCTCTAACGCCATTCACGGGATCCAGAAATTATTTCACACTTTTTGTGAAATAATTTCTGAACAGTCTTAGTTCGGGTGCGGATTGACGGAATGCACACCAATTGCAATTAATATGATTTTGAACGAGGGTATCGATTTGTAGAGGTCGGTAGGGGGCGGCAAAATTTGAATAGCCTACTGGCGGAAAATGTGTAAATCGGCCAATGGAAAAATCCTACGATGTTGCAATCAGCACCAAAGTTGTGACATAAAGATTGCTCTCAGACAGCCTCTTACTTACTTATCTCATAGAATATCACTGTAAGAACCAGTTTATTTGTTTTTGCCTGCATGTATGCAAACATAAGTGCTATGTGATAAGATAAGTATGCGCCTATCAACGAGCATCCTAATAAAACCGAAGCATTTATTTTTAATTTTTTTTTTTAATGAAAACTTCTCTAATCATAAGACGATTTTTTTCATAATTTGTCTTAACGTCTCCTTAACATCTATTGATCATTCAAGACGAGGTTTTTACTCTCCATCGGCTGAAAACTTGCAAACCAGTTACCCACATTGACCTCACTCAGCCTGGATTGGGCCGAATCACGAAGGCGTGAACCCACGTGGACACCCACATAGTACAGCCCCGCTGGACGTTGTCTCACTTCAGTGATCCATCAGGAACTGGTGTATTCAACGTGCCATGGACGCTAGCTCTTTTTTTTTTTTAATTTGGCTTAACGTCTCTTTAACATCTATTGGTCATTCAAAACTTGGTTTTTACCCTCCATTCGCTGGAAACTTGCAAACCAGCCATCCACATTGACCTCACCCAGCCTGGGTTTGGGCCGGAAAAATAGCCAGCAATACGAAGGCATGAACCCACGTGGACACCCACATAGAACAACCTCACTAGACGGTATCTTCAGTGATCTAACGGGAACTGGTGTATTCAACGTGCCATAAACTCTGACTTAAGACGATTTTAATGTTTCCCAGTGTAGATTCAAAACCATCAATAATCATTAAGAGTCTAACAATAAATGCGTTACAGGTTTTGTTGATTTTATGATAACTTTTTGAAACGAAGGGAACAGAACGTTCTTATCTCTGTGCGTATTGTTTACTTATTTCAAAGTAATGACCTTTCATCAGGCATTTTATATTATCACACAGAGACAGGGTTGAGGTTGAGGTAGAGGAGATAGTATTAGGTTTGGCAAACATCAGTGACAACAAACAAATATCAGAGCACTGATTTCTCGACGGGAAATGTCACACAATCATCATTATCTATGTAACTCTTAGTTCTGTGAACTGTAGACCTCACTCACATAAATGGCTACCATTTGGCCCCAGGTGGCCCAATATGTTCCTATATGTAATTTAATGAATTTAATGAATCTCTATATAAATCATATGAGGCGTTCGAGAGTTATGGTGCTACAAAAAACAAACAAACAGAGGAAATTTTGTCGTTTTAAAACTAGACCTAACTTGACAGAATTATACACTGACGTGCATGCCTAAATGGTTTGATTTATTTCATAATAAGTTATGTTCAATATCTCCTTAATGGCGACCATTTGGCCTCGGGTGGCCCTAACATACGTAAAAATATGAAAGGAAAATACATGTAAATATGTGCGAGAAAGAATATGTGGGCCCCAATGGGCCCTCGGTTTATCGTGGGGCATTATTATGAAAGAAAAATGTGAGGCCTTTTCAATATGATCTGTTGCAACCTCCGTACCCAAAAACACCAAGAAGCTGAAACAGTTAAATATTACTAGCCTCCACTAAGCAGCCTGACAAAGTTTGTTTTCAACAAAAGCTGAACCCTCATAGAAATCAGACATGCAAAAAGATTTGAAAATACTGGTCTCGATGTATCTCTAGAATCTTGTATAAAAGGTCTCGATGTATCTCTAGAATCGTGTATAAAAGGTCTCGATGTATCTCTAGAATCTTGTATAAAAGGTCTCGATGTATCTCTAGTACCTTCTAGCTGAAACAGTTAAATCTTACTAGCCTCCACTAAGCAGCCTGACAAAGTTAGTTTTCAACAAAAGCTGGACCCTCATAGAAATCAGACATGCAAAAAGATTTGAACATACTGGTCTCGATGTATCTCTAGAATCTTGTATAAAAAGTCTCGATGTATCTCTAGAATCTTGTATAAAAGGTCTCGATGTATCTCTAGAATCTTGTATAAAAGGTCTCGATGTATCTCTAGAATCTTGTATAAAAGGTCTCGATGTATCTCTAGAATCTTGTATAAAAGGTCTCGATGTATCTCTAGAATC
>CM022879.1:4129551-4164283 GCA_012654025.1 Pachypsylla venusta | reverse complement strand
ATTCCATTAGTTGTAGCGACAAGAATTACCATTCAGATTATCCTTGAAATCTGATGCGACCTCGCTCACAAATTTGTTGCTAAACCTTATCTCTGAAGTTCCCTAAAACTTGCAACTCCTCAATAATAGAGCCATTAGATTCCAATAGTTGTAGCGACAAGAATTACCATTCAGTATTATTTGAAGATTATCCTTGAAATCTGATGCGACCTCGCTCACGAATTTGTTGCACCATTTTAAATTTCATTTAGAAATATTCTCTAACGTCATCTACAGTGTTGGGCATAATCATTATTATTATTCCACACGGTCACTCGATCTTACTTGTGGTAGCCTCTGGCCAATATACCTTCCATGATGACAAACATTTCAATCCCTTTCCATCCCCCTGAGCTGAGATAGGATCTATTATTTGTCCAGAAGGCAACACATTATCATTCAGATTCTTACAGGGTGTCCCAAAAGTCCGAGACCACCTGATTATCTTTTGAACTACTTTATGAGGAGTTTTGAAATTTTGCATGGTATTATATTCCAAATTAAACCATCTGATGGTGTGACCAATGTTTCAAGGCCGGGTCCTATTTAGCCCCCAGAGGGTCCAACTTTTGTTTTTTAAATACAAACCCCCATCTTGTGATAACTTTCAGAAAGACAATAGAATTAGAAGTACTTTGCAAAAAATTTCACACTTCTAGTGTGTTTGGTTTCAAAATGGCGGCCATTTGAATTTTCCAAGACATGACTTCTAAGAGTGTATATAACTAGATGAATTATTTGCAATAGGATATTGAATGATTTTTTTTAGACATAATTCGCCTAGTTTTAGACATTTCGCATATTTTTGAAATAATTCGTCTATTTTTAGACACTCTTGGAAGTCATGTCTTGGAAATTTCAAATGGCCGCCATTTTGAAGCCAAACACGCTAGACGTCTGAAATTTTTTTGCAAAGTACTTCTAATTCTATTGTTTTTCTGAAAATGTATCACAAGATGGGGGTTCATTTAAAAAACATAAGTTGGACCCCTGGGGGCCACATGGGACCCGCCTCTGAAAAATTGGTCACACGATCAGATGGTTTAATTTGGGATATAATACCATGCAAAAATTCAAAACTCCACATAAAGCCGTTCAAAAGATATTCAGGTAGTCTCGGACTTTTGAGACACCCTGTATATCCTGACGTTACTTCGTAAGGTGGGTAAGTACTTGTCATTTTTCGGTTCCTATCATCTTCTTTCGGACCAAAGTGGTTCTGTGGACATCTTTATATATAAAAGGCAATGTCCTGAGTGACTGATCAACGTAGAGCAGAAACTATTAATGACTTGAAACAGACTTGAAATTTGATAGTTACAGACTTGAAATTTGGCAGTTATTATTTTGCAAAATTTTAATTTTAAGGGGTAGAAATCGCGAAAAGTAAACAATCCCCATAAGAAATACATTGGAGCGAGAGAGATAGTATGATACAACATTTAACCTATATCTGTGAGAATGCATACGGGGCACTTGGACTTGTAATCGGAAACAGTGCAGTTTTCCACAACCTGGACACCATAAAATCCCTGTATATAACACTGGTTCGCAGCAAGCTAAGATATGCTTCGGTCATTTGGGCTCCTGAAACCAAGAATTCCGATTTTCTTTTAGAAAAAAATCAGGCCAGATTTGCCAGGTTTCTTTTTATGAAATTCAACGGATTCTATTCATCTTACCCTAAGCCTATTTCTTACAGGCTGCTCATCGAACATCTGGATTTTGAGACTTTGGATTGTAGACGTAAATATAACTCACTAATATTGCTATATAACATTCTAAATAATAACGTTGATACTCCATTGCTATACAACATTCTAAATAATAACGTTGATACTCCCTTGCTATACAACATTCTAAATAATAACGTTGATATTCCATTGCTATACAACATTCTAAATAATAACGTTGATATTCCATTGCTATACAACTTTCTAAATAATAACGTTGATACTCCCTTGCTATACAACATTCTAAATAATAACGTTGATATTCCATTGCTATACAACATTCTAAATAATAACGTTGATATGCCATTGCTATACAACATTAATAACGTTGATATTCCATCAGTCACGAGTTACATTTTTTTCAAAATACCAAATTGCTCTCTGAGAACAAGGGAACATTCGCCTTTCTTTCATGTTGACACTGTCAACAAGGGAACATGCGCCTCTCTTTCATGTTGACACTGTCAATCACGGATCCGTGTACCTGGCGTCACCAATCCCCTTGGAGCCATGCCACTTTATAACCAATATTCTTCTGTGCTGGACTTTGCAGATCGCATGAGCCACTTTAAAGAATTGGCCAAAAATTTTGTGTCGGGCCAACTTTTGATTTATACCTAATATTGTTTTATATTTTTCTTTCTTTTCTATGTGCCCTAATCATTCTTTTATCGCGCACTTTTTCTAGTTATTTTTTAAACCACAAACCTTATTGACTTTGAGCCATTAGTGATAATGGCGTTTAGTCAATTTAAATAATAATAATAATAAAAAAAACTCTGCCAATGTGACACCTGGGTTTATTATTTTTCTGGCAAAAAATAATACATTTTTTTGGGGGGTACCCCCCAATAAAAATTTTTTTGGGGGGTACCCCCCAANACGATTCCAAAGGTTCATTATTGAAAATAATAAACCAAAAAAGTATGCGCGGACGAAGCCGCGATCGGGGAATGCTAGTAGAAATATGAAATTAAAAAAAAATATATTCTGCATTTTTCATATGTGAAGAAGGGGATCAAAGAAAAAGGTTTACCACGTTGGATACACTAGTTCCTCTCAGATCACTGAAGTTAAGCTACGTTAAGCGGGGTATGGGAGCCCGCCCGTGGACACCACGTATCGTTGGCTGTATCGAAGTGAACTCAGCCTGGTGGGGACAACTGGGCAGCTATTGTCGTTTTAAGTTAAATCCCAGGGGAACTTATATCTTAGTTAATCCATGAGTAAAAAAAAGTAACCTTCCTTACACAAATGTTCTAAATTGTACAAAGCTAGAATCACAATGGTTAAACGCGTGGCTATAGCTATGGCAAACGTGTTTCTTCATTGCAAACTGCCATAACGTGGGTTCCCAGCTGAAGTTAAACAACAACTTAAAATGCCCTTTCATGAGTCTAGAAAGAGATCACAAATCTTTAAAAAAATAGAATCTTCAGTGGAGACATTTTCTACCACCTAACCCTTAGAGCTCTATTTTTATGTGGTCAAGTACACAAATTAATGAGAAAAAAATCCTGCCTCTGCTGGGGTTGAAACCACGACCTCCTGTTTACCAAGCGAGCGCTTAACTACTGATCTACCGAGGCAGGTAGCTCTAGAGGGCAATGCCAACGTCGATTGGCAGATAAAAATCAAACCACTTGTAATCAACTTGAGTTTCTTGCAAGAAGAGAAGTAGAAAATCTCAAGACAATGCTATGAACAATAATCGAACATTTATCATGTTCATCCGGTGATCAAATTAGAAGTGCGATATGAATCTCATTTAGTGCATCACTCGAGCCTATACTTTAGGACATTACTTAGCAGTATGATAAGAATCAGATTAGCCAGCAATGGCAACATAATGGATAAGCATTACCACAAAATCCTTACCTAAAAAAAGGGAGAGAAAATCCTAAAAAAGAATAAAAATGCAAATTGAAAAGAAACAAAAAAATTGCATAAGACGTTTCACAAAAGAACCCAAAAGAAGAGAAAAAATACTTCATGCATAAAGAACTCTAGAAAAAAAAACAAAGGGCATCAGGTTGCTGCTCTCCCCTTAACAAAAAAGGTCCAAACCTTCTTGAACCAAAAAGTGCAAAGACCTTTGCAAAAAAAAAAGAACAGGAAAGACCTTGAAGAAATCATCAATTTTATTTTTGCGGCATATTTTTAGTAATAAAAGGTTTTTTTTTTTTCAAATAAAGAAGATTGAACTCGGTCCGATTTGGTTGGATTCTAAATCAACTTTTATTGCATTCGTATTGTCTATAAATGTTTTTATTTAAATCCATTTCAAATGTTGATTGTACATTTGTTTGTTTGTTTTCCAAATGCCCAATGATTTTTGTACCCCTTACAAGACATGTTTTTATGCCCACTTTCTAAAATTTCTTAGTAATGGGTTTTTGGCTATTGTTCTTGGCTGGTTTTACTCGTTTTATTTTGGGGTTCAAACGTATATTTTTGTCAATACTTTTTTTTATTACGAGTTTTGTTTGCATATCTACAATTGTTAATATTGGCGTTGATTTTGTAGATTTCCTTTTTTTTTAAAAATGTCATTGACTTGGGTTTATGATAAACTGGTTTCATGGACTTGTTGAGGAAGATGTCAGTCATTGTTTTTTTTTTCCTTTGATTGTCCGATTATTTGAATTGAGTTGGTGACAGTTTCCTAGATAGTTCAGTCACCTTAACTTTAGCCCCAATCTAGTAAATTTACAAGTGTTAATGCTCCTATTTACTTATTTTCCATGTTTACAAGAATCAGATTTGATTTTAGAGCACCAAACATCCTATTTTTATGTGGATAGCTGGTTTGTAAGTTTCCGGCGAATGGAGGGTAAAACCCCCGTCTCGAATGACCAATAGATGTTAAAGGGACGTTAAACCAAATTAATAATAATATTTAATTTTATTAAATAATAATACATATAAATAAATACAGAGGCTTTTCCTAAGCTAATTTACTTAGCTTCTAAATTAGAAAAAAAGTTTCTATTTACTAAACCATTGAAGGACGAAATGAAAATTATAATGTCCTGGCGTTACTTCGTAAGGTGGATAGACTTGTCATTTTTCCGTTCCTATCATCTTCGTTCGGACCAAAGTGGTTTTGTGAAATTTACAAGTGCTAATGCTCCTATTTAGTTATTTTCCATGTTTCCAAGAATCAGATTTGATTTTGGAGCAGCTTTTGGAAGCATCATATTTTTATAACTGCTTCAACTTTATTAGAGTCTTCCATGTCGTGACAAACAACATCAATTCAGATGTCCTGATGTGGCTGAGTGCACACCAAAACTCGTTTTTAATCGTTTCCATTTCGGAAAGTGTTCGTTAATCATTTTCATTTCTCGTATTTGATAGTTCTACCAAGTGTCCTAAAGGTTTTCTTTCTTTGGATTTAATAATGGGACTTGTTATAGTTTACGTATCTATGTTATTTGAGATGAAAAAAATGGCCCGTTCTGAAAGAGCCATCATGAATAGGCAATACAATATTAAAAAATATTTCCAATGTTTGGCCGTTGATTTATCAAATTTTTGATATTCATTGCTCGGACGTGAAAATCAGATTCCCAAAAATATTATTTTTAATAAAAAGTCGATCCATTTTGACACGAAATGTGTTCAAGTTGTGATAGTGTTTGCTTTTCTCTATCATAACTCTGGTCTGACGATGACAGTCTTAGTACTGTTGAAAGCTCACAAACATATTTTTTAAAAAAATAACTAATTAAAATCTATGTTGATATGTCCACTTTATTATTTCTTACAATTCTTCTTCTTCTTCTTCTTTAACTTCACCCTTTCCCAATTCTATTTGGGGTCGACGTTGCCTTCCTTTATTCTATCATGCCACAACCTCGTGTTCAGTGCCTATTCTCGGCCAACGTTCATACTAAGTTGAATACACCAGTACCCGTCAGATCACTGAAGTTAAGCAACGTCGGGCGTGGTCAGTACTTGGATGAGTGACCGCTTGGGAACACCACGTATCGTTGGCTCTTTTTTCCGACCCAACCCAGGCTGCGTGAGGTCAATGTGGGTAGCTGGTTTGCAAGTTTCCAGCGAATAGAAGGTGAAACCCCCGTCTTGAATGACCAATAGATGTTGTTAAAGAGACGTTAAGTCAAATTAAAAAAAAAGTGCTTACTCTCCTTTGGCTCTATTTTTTCCTGGCCCGGTGGCCCTCGCTTTTTTCTCATAGTATCAATGCGTAGTAATTGCAATTTGCTCATGACTTTCCATATTTGGTTTGAAGCAGAATTTTTTAAAGGCTGGATGCCCTTCCTAACATCAAACCTTTTGTATTTACACGGGCTTAGGACCGTCACCTAATGAAGTTGGCTTGCTCCCCTTCGGTGGCTACATTCTTACGATTCATCAACTAATTTAACAAAATTTTCAATTATTAGTATTAACTTTTAAATAAATTAAAACAAAATACTTTGACTTGTCAACTTCCATCCTTCGACTCGACTAGATTGATGATGAATCGAATAATTCGAAACTAGTTTTTTCATAAATAATTATAAATAGTGTTTTTGATAAGCGTTTTGTTTTATTTTATTTGAAAGTTAATATTATTTAACACTTATAATTAACATGATGTTCAAAGATTTCAATTATTACTAGTGATAGTGATCTATCTTCATATATAAAAGGCAATGTCCTGAGTGACTGATCAACGTAGAGCTGAAACTAAGAAAGGATTTTTCAAAATTTTAATTTTAAGGGTTAGAAATCGCCAAAAGTAAACAATATATTGGAGCGAGAGATATAGCATAATACCTACATCATTTAAAATATTCGCGGGCGAAGCCGCGATCGGGGGATGCTAGTAACAATATAATACATGAACAAGCAACTGTCTATTAATGTATTAATCTTACGTCACCTAGTATATTTTCTTCTATTACTAAACCATCCGGTATATTTATTTTAAAAGAAAATAATTTTCAATGTTTTAATTTTCTATTTTTAAATAAATTTTAAAAAAGAAAATTCTTTTTTCCAAACAAAAGGAAAATTGTTCAGTGTTTACAATGCGCCAATGAAAATTCAGGATTTTTCCTCATCTCTTCTCTTTGTATTCCGATCTTCATAAGAGAGATTTTTTTTTGCTTTCCAAATGAGAAAGAACAAAAAAATATAATAATAATAATAATGAGAAATTAAACAATTAAACACAAAGTATTTTTTAATTTTAATTCTTAAAAAGAAATTAAATTAAAAGAAAAAAAGAAATCAGCTTAGAAAAAAAATAGGATGTCATCAGTGGTGTAGGCTGTAGTTTGATTGGTTTGAGCATCGCTAAATTGATGAACGAAATATTTTTAACACAGCCCCATGTAATGAAGGTATAATATACTAAAAAACAAGACCATGGCGGGCCAGACCGTTTTCAGAATTTGAATTAAGGAAGAGTGGATAGCGGGGCCGCAATAGATTTCATATCCCTTTTAGGGTGATGGCGGGGAATATTTATAGCATGCAGTGGTATTTTTGGGGGGCATTATAGATAGAGAGTTAAACTCAACATCAATAAAATAGAATAAATTTGCAGAGGTTTTTTTTTTTAAAATTTAGAGATATTTTAGGATAGTTAAATAGTGATCACAGAATGCATGGTGGATTGGATACCACCTAACATTATAGTGATATAAATCCTAACCTTATAGTTATATAAATTCTAACCTTATAGTGAAATAAATACTAATCTTATAGTGATATAAATCCCAACTTTATAGTGATATAAATTCTAACCTTAAAGTCATATAAATCCTAACCTTACAGTGATATAAATCCTAATCTTATAGTGATATAAATACTAACACTATAGTGATATAAATCCTAATCTTATAGTGAATAAATCCTAACCTTATAGTGATATAAATCCTAAACTTATAGTGATATAAATCCTAACCTTATAGTGAATAAATCCTAACCTTATAGTGATATAAATCCTAACCTTATAGTGATATAAATCCTAACATTATGGTTATATAAATCCTAACCTTATAGTGATATACGAGTAAATCCTAAGTTATAGTGATATAAATCCTAACCTTACAGTGATATAAATCCTAACCTAATAGTAATATAAATCCTAACCTTGCAGTGATATAAATCTTAACATTATAGTGATATACTCATAAATGGACTTTGATGGGTTGTATGCCACGCTTCTGAACAATCTAGAATTTATTAAAGACGAATTTTGAAAAATAGCACATCTGTTGTTTTTCCTTGAGAGAGTTTCCCGTTTTTTTTTTTTTTTTTTTTTTTTTTTAAAGGATTTTCCATTTTTTAAATTCTTCTCCTGGAATGGGGAATTGTTTTAGATGTTTTTTTAAAAAAATAAAATAAAAGATAATAATAATTATTATGATTCAACATTAATTCTAACAGACTATTATGTAGATATCTAGGCCATATTCTAAAACTCCACTTGAGTGCGAGTTAGAGAGGTCACTACCACTTGAGTGCCTGATTTGTATTTTAAAAAATGTTCTTACCAAAAAAATTACATGTAATTTTAATATAAAATAAAAACAGAAATTTTACAAGTGTGAGAGGCCACTTCGCTAATTTGTAGTCGGAGTGACAACTCACACTTGAGTGGTGTTTTAGAATATGGCCCCTGTATCTAAGTATGATAAGTATCAGATCAAAGTTGACGAGAGATTTAGTGGGGTTACTCAAATTCGAAGGGATTTTAGATCAACTTCAATCCCTTAAATGGCTACCAATAATGGCCAACCTAGTTCTGTGAATATAATGAATGTCCATAGGTACCAAATTTCATCATATTCAGTGATCATATGAAAAGAAAAGTATTGTAATGGGCTGAAATTTTCGATGTCGAGTTTTCAATGCCAAAACACGTTTTTGCGTCCCAGAGCCCAAATCTTGAGTTTCAGCCATTGGTCCGTGTGTGTATTTGTCTGTCTGTGAACAAGATATCTCAAGAACGTCATGTGCTAGTGATTTGAAATGTTGTATGTATGTCAGTTTTGTTCCATGAACGACAACATGAGCTTTTAGTGGAAATCGAATATATCTTTGTTGATTTTATGCCTTTTTAGCGGTTTTCGCATATCCTGGTTAAAATGAGAACGGTAATAGCTAGAACTTTAAACTTGGTGCCTATTCATATCAATTTCTTACAAGAAATTGAAAAATACTACTTAGGTTGAAGTGTAATATATTGTTGACAGCTAATTGTAATATATTGCTGACAGCGGTTGAAGGCCGCTTCTTATAGTAGTACGTTCCTCTGTGTCAGCCGTCAGCGACTCCATTCCTTTTGAGGAAATGAACAAGAGTTTGCCCTAGAGTTTCCAAAGAGGACCTTAATATAAGTTAATTTGTTAATGCATACTCTGAGATATATCCAACAACTTTTTTTTTGCTTAACGTCCCTTTAACATATATTGGTCATTCAAGACGGGGGTTTTACCCTCCATTCGGTGGGAACTTTCAAACCAGCTAGTCACATTGACCCCACCCAGCTTAGGTTGGGCCGGAAAAATAGCCAGCATCACGAGGGCGCGAACCCATTTCTGAGACATCTGACGAATCAGGTGTGGAGTCTGTGGAGCCTGCTAGAATCAATCGCAATCCATTATGATTTAATATCAATCAAAGAAACCTCTAACACAAGACGTATCCAAATAATAACTGATATCTGTGAAATTTTATTTGATGGGTACAAATCATAATTTTTTGGGGGTATCTCCCCAAACCCAAAATAAAAATGAAAAGGTCCACCTTTTTTTTTACTGTAAAAAAAAAAACATATTGCATACTCAATGATCAGCATAAATATTGATTTAATAATAATAATAAAAAGGCATTGGGTGCCCTTTTGAAAGAAAGCTGACAAATAAACATCTTGAGATGTTCTTTTGTGTGAGGAGGGGGTTCTTTAAAATTTGTACGGCTCCATAAAGGTGTATCTAAAAAATTAATAAGAAATCCTCTTGAGATTTTACTTTTTCTTCAATCCACCCGCAAAACAAAAAGTTTTCTTTTTGAGTTGGAGGGGGGAGGGGAAAACATCTGCCCATTGCTCAGATCCAAATTGTGTAAATAATTGTCATTGTGGCACCAGCAGAAATATCTGCGCTTTCCAATTCTCTTCGGACCTCACAATGACATGGATATTTGGATCAATAAAAAGAAGTTTCTTTGAAAATTCAATAATAGCATAGATGTTTTAGACGACGGATTCACCACGTTGGATGCACCAGTTCCCGTTAGATCAATGAAGTTAAGCAATGTCCGGCGAGGTTGTACCATGTGGGTTGTGGGTGTCCACGTGTGTTAGCGACCTCGTGATGCTGGCTATTTTTCCGGCTGTCCAACCCAGGCTGGGTGAGGTCAATGTGGGTAGCTGGTTTGCAAGTTTCCAGCGAATGGAGGGTAATACCCCCGTCTTGAATGACCAATAGATGTTAAAGAGACGTTAAGCCAAATTAAAAAAAAAAAGGTTAAGATCCTCTTTGGAAACTCTAGGGCAATCTCTTGTTCATTTCCTCAAAGGTATGGAGTTACTGACACAGAGGAACGTACTACTATAAAAAGCGGCCTTCAACCGCTAATTAGTGGTCAACAATATATTACATTTCACTATAGTGCCAGTCTCGGTTCGGTCTCGGTCTGGTAAAGTGATGTGGTAATCACACTATAATGCCAGTCTCGGTTCGGTCTCGGTCTGGTAAAGTGATGTGGTAATCACACTATAATGCCAGTCTTGGTTCGGTCTCGGTCTGGTAAAGTGATGTGACCGAGATACCAGATCGAGACCGGACCGAGACTGGCACTATAGTGTGAATCGGGCCTAAAATCGATATTGTCTTTTTTGTATTTTACGATTATTTTTTAATATTTCAACGGAGAAGAATGGCAATACTTTACTTATACTAATAGTAAATCTGCTGTAAAGGAATCAGAATCTAACGATTTTGCCTCATAATTGTTATCAGATCACTCAGCCTCGTGAATATAACGGAGAAGCTCTTTTTGATACATCAAGGAAATAGCAGAGGAGACTGACTATACCTTTGTTAGTTCTTTTGTAAAAAGAGTACCAACCTTCTAATAGCTGGGGATGGCACGATTTATCGAAAATCGATATATATCGATATATTTTCTTCCGATGTATCGATATATTTAAAAGATAAATATATCTTTTTTTAATATTTCAACGGACAGGAATGGCAATACTTTACTTATACTAATTATATTTTAAATATATCGATACAATGGAAGAAAATATATCGATATATTTTTCACGATATATCCTTTAATGTGTACACTAATTTAGGCTCTTTTCAATATTCTTAATATAGCCATAAAATTTGAAGGGGGATCATACTTGTCCCTTTGAAATTGGTCATTGGTGGTAAGTGAAAAGTAAATGAGGGTCAGGTTAGGAAAGTACAAAGAGGGGACGACATTTCCATCAATTCACGTCCTAAAATTCTAATTTCTAATAAAGCGATACCTATCTATATATCGTCGATATATCGATATATTTCAAATTCTATGTATCGATATATTTTTAAACAATATTCCATCACTATTAATAGGCGTTCTAAAGTGTAAAATAGAACATCACAGTACGAAATAAATTTTTCAGTTACCCAAAGGTACCTATGATTTTTGTTCTGAATCTGGCAATGGGTAGAAATATAACAATTGATTTTGAATGAATCACTTCAAAAACAATTATTAGGTGCCACGAACACCACAATCAAAGACAATACACAAAGAACGGCAGACCAAAATAAAAACAAACAAAATCTTACAGAAGCGTTGAACGGATTTACAAATAAAGGATTTAGGTTAAAATAAACTAAAGAAATCACTTTTTGTGGGCAAAAACAATAGTGCCAAACAGATAAAAAGGGTAAACCCAATCGTAAGGTGTCCTTTATTTGAAAAAGGGGTCTCGTTTTGGTCACCAAATGATTTATTAATTAAAAATAAAAAAGGATTTGATTAATTTGGCTAATAAAACTCTTATAGTGAGAAGGATTCCTTTCAATCTATCAGACTTCTATAATACAATACAAACCTTTGGAGGAACCTTCGTCAAAAGGAGCCAGAATTCTTAACAAATATTAGGTAGGTATCTCTTAAAGAAAAGATAAAGGAATTTGTTTGCCAATTTTTTATACCCCGAATTTAATAAAAAGGATAAATAAAAAAAAAAAAAAAAAAAAAAAAAAAAAAANAAAAAAAAAAAAAAAAAAAAAAACAGTTTTTGGATTTAAAAAATTCATAATGGTAGGGTAAGTTATCAGAACTCTATAGTCCGTTAATGAATTTTAATTGTTCCTTCATATAGGTGCCGAATTTAATTCAAGGACTCACAATTCTTTCAATGGACTGCAATGCATTGTTTGAATGGACCCACAGTCATGCGCGGATATAGGGAAAGGCCCGGGGACACGTGCCCCCCAGTTTTTTGAGCGGGCGGTGTTTCTTAAATTTCATTATACCTAATCAAGTTAAAAAAAAAAAAAAAAAAATGAATGGTCATCCGAAATGTGTTTTTTCGTTTATTATTTTTTAATTCTTGTTGTTGATGTTGTAGTTGTTATTGTTGTTGATGTTGTCTTTGTTGTTGATGGTGTTTTGTTGTTGTCGATGTTGTTGTTGTTTTGATGTTGTCGTGTTGTTGTTGATGTTGTTTTGTTGTTGTCGATGTTGGTGTTGTTGTTGATGTTGTGTTTTTGTTGTTGATGTTGTTTTGTTGTTGTTGATGTTGTTTTGTTGTTGTTGATGTTGTTTTGTTGTTGTTGATGTTGTTTTGTTGTGTCTTTTATCCCATTGAGAGGGGGGGGGGCACGGGCCTCTAAATAATTCCCAATCCTGAGATATCTAAATATAAAAAATTGTCAAAAATTCTGCCATCTGTCATGGAACTTTTTTTCGTCATCACGCTTATAAAATCGCTTATCACCCTTGTGAAAGGATATTGTGGTAAGTTCTACAGCTTTTAAGAAATTAGGTATCGTACCTCGATAAACATTGCATTAAAAAGACTCCCTCCCCCTCCAAATTTTCTATTAGGTATATTGTGCGATTGTGCCCCCCCCCCAAAACAAGAGTGCTATATCCGCGCATGCTCACAGTATTTCAATGATTTTTAGCGATAACTTACTTCCAGTTGGACTTTCTATTTTCTCCTTTTTTATTTTTAGCGATAACTTACTTCCAGTTGGACTTTCTATTTTCTCCTTTTTTATTTTTTAGCGATAACTTACTTCCAGTTGGACTTTCTATTTTCTCCTTTTTTATTTTTAGCGATAACTTACTTTTAGATGGACTTTCTATTTTCTCCTGTCTTATTTTTAGCGATAACTTCCTTTTAGTTGGACTTTCTATTTTCTCCTTTCTTATTACGTATCTATAGTCCAAGAATATTTGAAAATTTCGAAAAATTAAATTATGTAATTCGAATATTTTCATGAATGTGTGGAGCTGTAGGAGTAGGTCCCCTGAATATTTCTCAACAAATTCATATCGATTTTGGGCTCTGTGGCGGGTCGTAGCACTCCTCAAAGGCCTCCTTTTCCATATATCACTAAACAAAAATGGAACTGTGTTCCAAATTTCTAGTTTTATCTATCATCGAGTTACATTGATTGTGTCTGAAAAAGTCAGTAATTGAAAAAGTAAGTATAGATCATTTTTTGAGACGATCAAGGAACCCTATTAGAATAATCATTTTATATTTTAGATACGTAGGTGGCACCTTCTAAACCTTTACGTTATTTTTTCCTCACAAAACGGTTGTTTTGCAGGGTTTTTTTGGGTTAACAAACATTTTTTTTTTTTGAAGTTCGTTGACCAAGAATTTTTTGGATAGAATTAGGGGTATCAAATAAATATAGATTGGAAATGAAATAATGGGGTTGATATGAGATTAACGGTGCTTTCTGCTTTTAGGTATTTCCTTATTTTTATATAAAAACAATAAATTAAATAAGAGATCGTTTAGGTGCATTTTGTAAATTGCGGCTTTTGTTTTGGAACACCGATGATGTCTTGTAGGATTGATTGCTTTCATAGAGACATTTTCTACTCTACATTTTCTGTTTATTTATCCTAAAATTTAAGACAAAATGAAAAATATCAACTCCACAACCACGAAATCCACTCTAAAATAAAGAATACATGGTTAGCCAGCGTCTGTGGCACGTTGACTATACCAGTTCCTGTTAGATCACTGAAGTTAAGCAACCTCCAGCGAGGTTGTACCATGTGGGTGGGTTCGCGCCCTCTTGATGCTGGCTATTTTTCCGACCCAACCCAGGCTGGGTGACGTCAATGTGGGTACCTGGTTTGAAAGTTTCCAGCGAATGGAGGGTGATACCCCCGTCTTGAATGACCAATAGATGTTAAAGTGACATTAAGCAAAAAAAAAAATCCTCTGATTTGAATGAGGGGNAAAAAAAAAAAAAAAAAACACCTACTTTATTTAAAACGAACAGGTTAGTTTTAAAGGGGGAAAACCTAATGAGTGAAAAAAGAAATTATTTCATTTTAATTTGAAGTAATGATGATGGCTTACAAAATATGTACAAATAAATATAATATTTACCTCTTAAAGACACCCTCCATTTGATGGAATCTTAAAAACCAGCCACCCACATTGGCCTCACCTAGCCTGGGTTGGTCTAAGAATAGTCAGCATAACGGGATCTCAAACCTAAGTGTAAAAGTCACCCACCAAGTAAAACCTCACTGAACGTTGCTTAACATCAGTAATATTACGGGAACTGGTGTATTCAACATCTTATAGAAAGATTAGCTACTTCAAAACTAGTATTTTCTTTTTTTAGTTTATGCAGAGGGTTTTTCGTCCTTTGAAAAGTTTATATTTTTAATTTTTAGAAATAAATTGCAATCTACTCGCAGGGACTTTTGTAATGTTACTGCAGATTTCTGAAATCAAAATATTTTTATATCTTCTCAGGTAGTTATTTTTTGCAGACGTAAGACTATATAAAGCCGCCCACAAGGTACCATTCTATCTTAAAGATTTGATTACGGCAAACAAATCAAATGAAATAAAGGCAATGGAGAACCTAATATGTTCAAATCTAACTGTACCTTTGCAAAAACACAAAACAGCATTGGATTTCCTAAACCTTTTATATTTAGAATGAAAAGAAAGGGGCAGATAATTATAATTGAAGAAAGAATAGAAATTGAGGAAATTGGGAAAAAATTGAGAAAGAAAAATGAGGAATTTTTTATTGGTTTGAAAAAATCATAAGTAATAGCTATTACAGAATAGGTACGTCAGTATGGGGATGTGGCACAAGGCCCGAATGAGGACAAGTTTTTACCGAAGGCGTAATTTCTTCCAATCCATATATGACTTGCTAACTTTCCATGAGGAAAAGTAAATCATACTTGTGATTGTAAGAAGTTACTTGGGGGTGACATCCTCACGGTCCGAGTCCACCTACGCTGATGGTGTAAAACAACGCAGAAAGCAACTCTATAATATCATTATGTTTATAACTCTTGGGTTACTGACGTAATTATATTGCAGTGATTGTCATGGTTCTGGGGGGCCCATGTCAATTATCAGCCTGCAAGAACGGATGTATGATGACAATTGTCATTAGGTTCTCTATTGTAATTATGATGACAATTGTCATCATACATCCGTTCTTGCAGGCTGATAATTGACATGGGCCCCCCAGAACCATGACAATCACTGCAATATAATTACGTCAGTAACCCAAGAGTTAAAAACATAAGCAGTATACTATAACTTATCTAGGACTGCTGTTTCATAGATTCATACGATGGTGCCACTTTTGAATGAATGAATGAAAGTTTTACGGGAGCCAACTTCGCGTTGCTGGATTGGGCACTAAGCTCGAATGGAGGACATATTTTTACGGAAGCCACTATTGTAACATTACAGAGGATTTTCATTTCGTTCGTAATGTTTAATACAAGCGTCAAGATGAACGTCCTCCAAACCTGAGAGGTTAGGAAACGTTTTGATCGGCCATGCCTCGATGATAAAAATAGTGGCTCTCGTGAAAAACTTGTCCTCGTTCGGGCCTTGTGCCGCGTCCCACAGGACCGAATGGAGCAATAGTGTTTTCCGAATAGTGCATGAGTTTTTAGGGATAAAAAAAAAAAAAAAAAAAAAAAAAAAAAAAAAAAAAAAAAAANAAAAAAAAAAAAAAAAAAAATCAACCAGTGGCAAATCGCGTTGTAGGTATTATTTTTTTTCGCTCAATAAGCAATTTCGAGGTTTGAGTCTTTTGTTTAAAAAAATATACCCCGGAACCGCTTTCACATTACTTCAGAGCACCCCTTTTACAGCCATGCCATTCCGAAAACTAGAAAATGGGATCAGAAAATTTTCGTTCCGGACGGGATTCTAACTCACAACCTCTGGACCAAGAGTCAATGCTATTAACAACTGGGCAACGGAGATTGTCTAGATTTGAGTCTAACATGGACATTTGGGTAGCCCGCAGCCAGTAAAAAAATAATTTCACAAAATTAACCCTAGCATTGCCAAGGAGGGGGGGTACAAAGTACCCGCGTTTTAGCAAAAAGCTTATAGTAATGAAATTATTATACTTATTTTAATGAGACCTTTAATAATTGTCACAAATTATATTTTCCATCATAGTATATAAAAATATGTATGTTCTAAGCCTTCTAAGGGATGATATTGAAGCCAGACTTTGGGCTCGGGTACGTTTGGCAATGCATGGTACCAATACATTGATTGTCTAAAGCTACAATTAAAATCTACCATAAATTGTCTAAAGTGTCTAATTGTATCACCTGCAAGAAATAAGTGTGTGTAAACACTGTCAAAAGACATTTGTCTGTGTGGGATGTCAGGAAGGACAAAGTTCTGGTTCAGAATAGATTTCCTAGGGTCTAGCGTTTTTTTTTTTTATTTTCATTTACATTATTTTATTCCTGGGATTTAATTTAATTTTTATGTAAGATAATAATTGATTTAGTTTATATATTTTTAGTTTTTAATAAAGTAATACCGAATTATTGTAATAAAAAAATCATTTTATCCTTTATTTTGTTTGCGGGTACTTTGCACCCCCCCCCCTTGGCAATGCACGTAATTGAATAGAGCTTGGCAATCCTAGGCTTAAAGGCCCATGAAAACTTTTGCTGTAACATTATTGTACAATGTTGCATTTAAAAAAAAAAAAAATCATAAAAAAATGCAAAGAATCATTACAATTTGCGCGCCCCTCTTCACATGTTTCGTTTGTTAAACTCATCTCCCAACTTATTGAACCACTAATAGATCTCTCCAAACACAATTTATTACACCACAGGATAATGATGTAAAAGGGTTACACAAGTGCTTGTTGAGTAAATGCTGGTAAATTGTATAAATGTTATTTTTTTATATAAAAAAAAAAATCAAAGGGTTTTTTATTTATTGAGCAAAGGTCTACAAGAAGGGTTGTATTTGTAAACAGCAATAATAATAATAACCGGGCTTGTAAATAAAGACATTTCATAGAGATGTTGCTCTATGAAATTATTTGTATTTTTAAACAAATAACAAACAACCTATTGACAATAAATAAAAAATAGATATTCTTATGTGTAAATAATATTGTATAGTCTTTGATGATGGGAGGGCTACACCCCCATCGAATTATCGATATGTCTTACCTTTTAGATATGGTCAATCATTGATACCAATGACCAACTGGTTTAACGGGTGATTTTTCATATTTTGGAACCATCTTTTTTTAAAAAAACCTTTCAATTAATAGGAACTAGGGATGGGATTTTCGACTCACTTAGGTGAGTCGACATGACTCAACTCACAAATATAAGTAGACTCAATAAGTCGACTCTCTATCTCGACTCGCATCGAGTGACAATTTTCAAAAACATATTAAAGCCAATTGACTAAGCGACGTCTACCAAATAAACGTCCCCAACTTCGGCGAATACAATAAAAAGACAATTAATCGTCACCAGAATAAAAGAACATTTTCCTTCAGTAAACAACAAATACCCGGAAGAAAATTTCTTCTTTCTCGACTCTTTGAAGAGTCGACTCATTTCAAAAAGATGATTCGACTCGTGAGTGAATCGAGTCGTGAGTCGACTCGTGGATGACTAGTCCATCCCTAATAGAAACTTAAATTAAATGCAGTGGAGATGTTGGTGTGGAGGACGATGTTGAAGACCAAAAGGACAGATGGAGTGTCCAATGAGAAACACTCTCAGAGGAAGATCACCAGAATTATTAATAGACATAATGGAATCGTATATGCCAGTTTAGAAAATGTCCACAATGTTCAGAAAAAAACCAACTCGCAAGGCAAACTCTCCTGAAAGAGTCGTCTCTAACTTGGGATTCTTATCATTCGAAGATATGAGTAAGAAACATTTGGAAAGGCTTTATTTTACGTTTTGATTCGTCAGTTCTTTGATAAACCCAATCAAACAATCGTAAAAAAAAGCAGCCGGTAGTGATACTGAAGGTAAGTTTAATGCAGATTCCAAAAGAATCGGGGAAAACTTAAGTTGGCGGATTAGTGAGGAGGATTAGCCGAAGAGCACGCCTTTTAGCAGTACAATTGCACAGCCTATATTGTAGGAGATATCAAAGAATGACCAGGGAGCTTAAATAAAGCGTACCTACCCATAACTTTAAAAACAATATATAAAAATTCCATTCCATGTCAATTCGCATTTCAGCTATAGCTGAGATTATCTTTTTTTTATTTTTTAATTTGGCTTAACGTCTCTTTAACATCTATTGCTCATTCAAGACGGGGGTTTCACCCTCCATTCGCTGGAAACTTACAAACCAGCTACACACATTGACCTCACCCAGCCTGGGGTGGGCCGGAAAAAACCAGCATAGCGAGGGCGCGAACCCACATGGACGTTTCTGAGATTATCTGACTATTAAACAAAATGGTTATCTTACACATGGTACGAAAGACAATTTGTCGAGAACAATCAACGATTACAGGTCACGCCCTATTGCGAAATTTTTTCTCGTGAATAAACAATTTACTCTTTCAACCCTGATGGGGTTGAATCATGATACCAAATAGAGATCATTTCATATTTACTAAAAAGAACAATAAAAAAAAATCCATTTCCTTCATCCGATTAAACACCCCTTTGATTATTATTTTGATCAACCCTAAACCCGCTAAAGAACCAGTTCATCAAACCAAAGGTAATCAAACAAAGAAAAGACGCGTGATTCAAAAGTGAAGATATCAAGAAACACATCAACACGCGAAAGAAACGCGAGATGCGCGTGCTCAGAGAGTTAGAAAAAAAGGGGTAACACTCTAACCTGTTGGAACTCTTTCAAATGTTTTTTGGGGTTTTTTATTGAGGCAATAGATGCTTTTATTATTAATCTTAAACCCTTTTTTATTTGGTTTTAGGGTTAGGTGTCAGGGATATTTTTTTCATTGTACTTTGAATCAAAAAAGATGTATGGGTTTTAGAAGCGTATAATTTTGGATTAATTGAATACAAACAGACTATTTAAAGGAATTTGTTAAAGGTTTAAAATAGATATTTGATACGTTTTTTTTTTTCGGGTTGATTTTTTTTAAGGTTTTATTTTTATGAAAGAAAGGGTTTTTTTGTTCGGAATTTTATTGAGGTTGTGCATGTTTCTAATTTGTGGTGGACATGCTTCTGCTTTTTATATCCAGATAATCAAATTGGTTCCTTTTTTTTAGAAAAAAAAAAATTGGGTCGTTGGGTACCTAGCTCTAATTAATGTGATCCTTTGTTAATTAATTAAATACGTATCAATGGAAGTATTATGTTGACCGAACGAGTTGGGGTCTGGTTTTAACTGCAGAATTATGTTTTAATTTGACTTTCTGTTGTTGTTTTTTTGGCTTAACGTCTCTTTAACATCTATTGGACATCTCCGTGCAGAGTGCGCATCACACACGGCTTGCACCAAGGAGGTTCCGGTGCGATACCTGGACGAATAGAAAATTGTATAAAGTTTTTTTTTCAAATTTTCTACTTGGTCTGGTTGTGTTTGGGGGTAACTCAACCTCCTGAGGACAATTGAGTGGCTATGGTAATAGCGTCAAGTGGTAGCATTATAAGGTAAAAAGTGTAGCTTAGACTTAGTGATATTGGAGTTAATGTTGAAAATACCTTGTAATGATGCCCACAAACATTGTGACATAATAACACAAAGAAATATACATTTACATTTAACATCTATTGGTCATTCGAGATGGGAGTTTTACCCTCCATTCGCTGGAAACTTGCAAACCAGCTACCCACATTGACCTCACCCAGCCTGGGTTGGGCCGGAAAAATATCTAGCATCACGAGGGTGCGAACCCACGTGAACACCAACATGATACAATCTCGCTGGACATTGCTTAACTTCAATGAGCTAACGGGAACCGGTGTATTCAACGCGCCGTAGAGGCTGGCATTCAATTTTTCTTTTTTACCACAATACCCCTCGCATGGGATAGTTCTGGTATCGATATTAATTTCCTACTGTCATAGAGTTTTCTGATTAGTTTCCTATCCGATATGATGACCATTTAAACTGAGTGAAGTCTACAGTTGACGGAACTAGTAGTAATATGTGACTGAGCGCTATCTACACCAAATTTGTTTGTGAGGGGGGGGGGGCTGGGTCGAGATCCATTTCGAAGGTTCATTATTGGAAATAAACTATAATTTTAATTGTAGGTAGAACATAAATTCTTGTTTTTCGCCCTTTTCATTTCTTGTAGATAATGCATGTAGCCATCGAGGGAAGCAAGCCAGATTTATTAGGTGACGGTCCTGAGTTCGTGTATATACCAGAAGGATTACGCTCATTGTCAATTGTAGTGAACATATAAAATTAATAATAATTAAAATAGAGCAAATGAAAATTGTATGTATGAATCAAAAGTAACAAATAAATTAATAGACATATAAATTAAAAAACGAGATACCACTTCTGACACCATATTAGAATATTGAAAATTAGAATTATATTTTTTCAAAGATGTTGAATTTGGTCGTCCAAAGGTCCTAATGTAGATCTGTCTCTAACAAATAACCTGTTACTTCTCCGGTTGCTTATCGTGTAGAATTTAACGATCTTTTATCTTCTAAGTACCAAAACTACACCTTATGCTTCTCGGATGGTTCTAAATCCAATGATTCTGTAAGTTGTGCCTTCAGTATCAATGACAACATTTTTTCTTTTTCCCTTTGCAATTTCCTTTCCATTTTTACTGCTGAACTTTTGGGTATATATCTCTGTCTCCTTGAAATTTCAAATAATGTTCTTCCTACACACGTTGCCATCATCTCTGACTCCATGAGTTCTTTATCAGCCATCCGCAACCCACTCTTTTCCAACCCAATAATTAGTAAGATTTACTCCTTGTGGGAACATCTTTCCATCATTTGGTGTCCATCCCACTGCGGCATCAGAGGCAATGAGGCTGTTGATGTAGCAGCTAAACATCTCACAAATCCTTTAAATTCAAATTTATGTTGCCCTGATGATTTTAAATTGTTAATTAAAACCATCATCCATAATGAGATCTCCAGTTTTTGGTCCAACACCAGTCCAGCCAATAAACTTAAGACCATCAAATCAGACATTGAACCATGGACATATAGCTTCCGTTCATCGAGGACTGAAGAGATTGTGATCGCCCGAATGAGAATCGGCCACACCCGGCTTACTCACGGTTTCCTATTTAATAAAACCTCGCCTCCAATATGCCAATGTGGGGCTATGCTGTCCGTCCAGCATATCCTGCACTATCCATCTCTTTCGGCTGTCATGACCTCTCTCCTCCCCCCTCCGTCCTTGTTTGATGACCCTTTGGTGTTGGACTCTCTTGTGGTCTACGGGTAGACTGCTTTAGACTCCTGTGATCCAGGGATTCGGCGCGAACGACCTCGAAGTTAAAGCGCCTTAATTGTTAAAAAAAAAAAAAAAAAAAAAAAGATGTTGAATGAATCTATTTTATCTAAGCCAAAATAGTGAGGTATAAAATATATGCCTTGGCCATAACATATTATTACAGCATCCAGCCTTTAAAACTTTGCTTCAAACTAATGATGATAGGTCATCAGCGAAATGAGAGTTTCTACGCAGTTTTTATGGATACTGTGAGAAGCAAACAAGGGTTACCGTGCCGGAAAAAAGTTACAGCTAAAGCCGATGGGCAACGAACAAAAGATTTTGGCGCGGTACAATTAAGTAAAGCAACGCCGACCCCAAATAGAATTAGGAAAGGGTCAACCCCAAATAGAATTGGGGAAAGGGTGAAGTTAAAGAAAAGAAGAATTGTTAGATAGCTTTTTTAAAAATGATTATCGAAAGCATCTTACTCTAACATGAGGTTATGAATTACAGGATATAATGATATTAAAGAGTTGCCTTCTGTGTTATTTTACACCTACAGGAACTCTCGTCTTAAAAAATTGCTGATTTTCCTTTCTCTCCTCTTTACCTGGTACTGACATGTTGTCAAATGTTTTTTTACCTCTATTATTGGTCCATTTCTGGGTAGAACAAGTTGAGGGCAATTTGTGGGATACAAATAATGTCCTCAATGGGAGACATAGCTAATAACAAAATAGGTATTGTAAAAGAAAAACATTTATATACAGGGTGGAACAATATGACTTGAGAGCATTGAGATCTTAAAGGCCACCTCGTCAGACAGTTGAGGAGCATCTGACCAAAACGTGACACGTCCACCGTTGGTCAAAATTGAGTTAGATATAGTTTTGTATAATTTCGAGGGAGGGGAACCCGACGGTGAAATGAACATAGTACAAATCGCAACCGATCCCTATGAAATACTTTGTCAAAAATCAACCAAACTGTAACATTATCAACGCAGGAATTCAAACAGAAAATTGGGATACTAGTTGTTTGCCTCTCAGAGCAGCGCAATTTCTGAGGAAGGGGCCTTACTATTATTTTTTGGTTCGATATCGGTATTTTTTTCGATATTATCGTAATCTTAATATCGGTTATATAGAAATCTTTTAATCGATTATATCGAAATCTTAATATCGATTATATCGAAATATTAATATCGATTATATCGAAATCTTAATATCGGTTATATCGAAATCTTAATATCGGTTATATCGAAATTTAATATCGATTATATCGAAATTTAATATCGATTATATCGAAATATTAATGTCGATTATATCGAAATATTAATGTCGGTTATATCGAAATCTTAATATCGATTATATCGTAATCTTAATATCGATTATATAGATATCTTAATATCGGTTATATCGAAATTTAATATCGATTATATCGAAATTTTAATATCGATTATATCGAAATTTTAATATCGATTATATCGAAATCTTATTATCGATTATATCGAAATCTTAATATCAATTATATCGACATTTTAATATTGATTATATCGAAATCTAATATCGATTATATCTTAATCTTAATATCGATTATATCGAAATCTTAATATCGATTATGTCGAAATCTTAATATCGATTATATCGTAATCTTAATATCGTTTATATCGAAATCTTAATATCGATTATATCGAAATCTAAATATCGGTCATATCGAAATATTAATATAGATTATATCGAAATCTTAATATCGATTATATCGAAATCTAAATATCGGTCATATCGAAATCTTAATATCGATTATATTGAAACCAAAATATCGATATTCATTATATCAATATAATATCGACAAATCGACATCCCTACTACAATTCACAGAACTACTAGTTATTAGTAGATATGATTAGAGTACTTGAAAAGACATTTCTACCAAATTTTGTTTCACCCTGATTACATTATTTGATTTAAATTCGATTTCACCGAATGCCATATTAAAAGGATGTCTATTTGTTTGGACGTCTGTCTGTATGTGACAATGGTTCAGCTCTCTATCTTCCCATTCCCCCTCCCTCGCCTTTGTAAATAGCAAGGATCAATCATAATAAGTTATAAAGAGAGGGGATTGTAATTTTATTAAACTTCCTTTTCTCAAGACTTCATGTCATACTCAGGAAAATATTTTTGAAAAAATAGATTTTCCATGAGCGGCTCGTGATAGAAAAGAAGACCAATGTCCATGGTACCTGAAATCCATTTCTTCAGGTATCATTGAATAATCTTAATACAAAAAGTGCCAAATCTTAGCTGGTGCAAATATTAGAGGAGATATCTTTGAGTGCCTGTTTTAATATGGATCATTTAGATATGAAAGTGCGCTGGTGCACATAGCTTCTTTATAAGTCAATCATGAAAATCCAACCCATATTTTAATGCAGGTATAGCATACGAAACAGTGTCTTCAACTCGAGATTGGGTTCTGGGGACCTCAAAACTAGACCCACATACACCAGTTCCCGTTAGATCACTGAAGGTCCAGCGAGGTTTTAATAAGGGTGAGGGAAATATGGGTAGCTGGTTTGTATAAGTTTCCAGCGAATGGAGGGTAAAACTCTCGTATTGAATGACCAATAGATGTTAAAGAGACGTTAAGCCCCCCCTAAAAAAAAACATTTCGGACTGTAACAAAATACTTTGATAAGAAAAATAAAAAGTGACAACGAAAATATTCCACGACATCTTGTACTTCTCAAAATCATGGAACATTGGATAGATTAAATTTTCTATAGCCAACGATCATGCCACGTTGAATACACCAGTTCCCGTCAGATCACTGAAGTTAAGCAATGTCGGGCGTGATCAGTACTTGGATGGGTGACCACTTGGGAACACCACGTATCGTTGGCTGATTTTTCCGACCCAACCCAGGCTAGGTGAGATCAATGTGGGTAGCTGGTTTGCAAGTTTCCAGCGAGTGGAGGGTAAAACCCCCGTCTTAAATGACCAATAGATGTTAAAGAAAAGTTAAGCCAAATTAAAAAAAAAAAATCTATATATTGCGATAGGTTTGATGTATCATAAGATTCGTCTTCCAGAGGACGTTAAACTGAATTTCGACCGGATTTGTCAAGCAAAAACAATCAACCATTCGTCCGACGTAAGGTAATCTAGCAGAGGTTTCCTATTGCTGGAATGGTTTCTGTACAGAAATATTAACAAATCAGAGAAGCCTCTGGCAACATATCACGCACAATAAAAAAATTATTCAAAATAATTTACGCGTGATATGTTGTAATTGGAGTAAACTAAGCTTCTTAGGTACATTATTATAGTTATTATAATATTAATGTGTATTTCTAGATCTCGCACACACCCAACACGCGCCCACCCTAATGTTGCCCAATATGACATAATTCAATAAGTTTTCTTCATTAGGCTAACGTATTCGTCCTCTCTTTGGATGGGCAGTCCTCAGGTGAATTCTTTGATAGTATTTTTCATCTCATACTCTATCGACAGGGTAATGTAAAAGGTAATATACACAAAAAGAACAAAATAGAGATTGATGAGAATAAGCTAGAATAAAGTCAATCAGGAATAGTAATGAACAGCATAAGAAAAAGGAGAGATCAATTTTTACATAATTAAGTGGAGTATAAACCAGAGAACATAATAAACGTGGAAAGAATATATGATTTGAAAACGCTAGACACTTTTGAAATGAATTAGGGTCTTAACTTCCGCGACAAGAATTTTAATGTAGACTGCTGGATCCTACAGACTTTTAGGGGAAAACATCATCTCAGCGTTAATAATAATTATTTGGCTAGCTAAACCAAACGTCCTTCTTGATGGCAATCGTTGAAATGAAACATTAAAAATATTTCAACTCAAAGATCAAAATAAATGAACGACGCACGGAAAAGACCACCGAAAGGAGGCGGTAATTTTAGAAGAAAAAAAATCGAAAATTTAAATCAATTTTTAAGTGACGATAAAAACATTTAAAAAAAAAAAAAATGAAAACACGATAGAACACCATAATTAGATTTTTTCCGAAAAAATAATATTTAAGTAAGTAATAAATGCAAAAAAATATGTATAATTTTAAAAATGGTTCAATCGAGGAAAAAAAAATAATATCCACCATTCCAAAGAGGTGTTAAGACCCTAATTTTACAAAAAGTGTCTACCGATTTTTGTACATAGCTGATACCTTACATTCCTTCCTGTTAATATACATAATTCAAAGGTTTGAACATTTGTCAATTTGATCATTCAGGAAGAGCAACGCTACAACAGAATTTATTTCGGCATAAGAATGCTCTCAGACAGCCGCTAACTTAGTTGTACCCTGTCAATATTCGTTGCTGTTGTCCCGTCTTCAATGTTCAAATTCAGAAGTAAGCTCTCCGCCACATAATCTTTTGTTAGAGAGTTAATCTGTCACACGAGAGAGTGAGAGTGTCTTCAGTGAAAGGAGTACAGTTAGGTGGTGGAGCTGAGTGGTTCAACTCTCTCCAATCCAAAGAATGAGGAAAATTCTATTAAAAATACATTGCTTCCAATTTTAAATATCTTTTCAGACGTCTCCGTGGCAGAGTGCGCATCACACTCGGCTTGCAGTTTGCACCAAGGAGGTTTCGGGTTCGTTTCCTGGACGGGTCAAAAATTTGACAAAGGTTTTTTCAAAATTTTTACTTGGTCTGTTTGTGATTGGGGGTAACTCAGCCTCCTGAGGACAATTGAGTAGCTATGCTAATAGTGACGAGTGTTAGTATTATAAGGAAATTTTTAAAGTGTTTGGCTTAGTGATATTGGAGTGATTAGAGTTAGGCTTAGTGATATTGGAGTGATTGTTGAGAATACCTTGTAATGCTATGATGCCCACTAAAATCGTCACATAATAACACAAATAAATATTCATTTAACATTTTTTTGGAACCAATATCTTTCTGTCTAATTTTTATTTTCTTGATTTCTGAGAAATTAAGAAATACGAAAAATGTATACGTTGATAGTTTTTAGTCGGCCTCCAGAACCGGGAAATTATTACAATAATATAATTACGACATTTAACACAAGTAAATTAGATTAGGTGGACCACAATGGTTACAGATATATCTACCATGTTTGTGGATATATTCGAGGAGGAAAAAAAATGCATTGAACAACTGTTCGGCTTTTGGAAGAAGGCCCACAGTAGGTTTCCAAACGTTCCACTCGTCGATGTGTCGCCGCAAAATTTCATCTATTGACGACCATTACAAAATTTTATCGGTCTAAATAGGTACATTGAAAAATTTCAAATGTCGATGTATCATTGCAAAATTTTATCCGACAATATTCGTTGGAAAATTTCGTCTGTCGATGTGTCATTGCAAAATTTTATCTGACATTGATAATCGCAAAATTTCATCTATTGACGAACATTGCAAAATGTTATCGGTCTAAATAGGTACATTGAAAAATTTCAAATGTCGACGTGTCATTGCAAAATTTTAGCCGTCAATACTCGTTGGAAAATTTCATCTGTCGATTTGTCATTGCAAAATTTTATCTGACATTGATAATCGCAAAATTTCATCTATTGACGAACATTGCAAAATTTTGATCTGTCTACACTACATATATACGTTGGAAAATTTCATCTGTCGATGTGTCATTGCAAAATATTATCTGACATTGGTAGTCGCAAAATTTAATCTATTGAAGACCATTGCAAAATTTGCTCTGTCTACATATATACGTTGGCAAAATTCATCTATCGATACGAGTTTGCGAAATTTTAGCAGTCAATAGTCGTTGGAAATTTTCATCTGTCGATGTGTCATTGCAAAATTTGATCTGTCTACATATATACGTTGCAAAATTTCATTTATCGGCAATCATTGCAAAATTTTACCCGTCAAAAGTCTTTCGAAAAATTCATCTGTCAGCCTTGGGAGTCCTACTCCATCGATTACTAGTTCCACAAAATTAAAATACCCAGCTACGTCTGTATAAAAAGAGAGAAAAATAAATTACCAAAAAACTGGTTCAGAGCTATTTTTTTTATATCACGTGCCTTTTTTTTATTCATTTTATTTTTTATAAAAAATCTCGCGCTCGCGTCTCGCGCACCCGCGGGTGCGGGATATGCTCAAACATAATACCTAGTCTTTTCAAGTTATTTTTTATTGAAAAATTCTAGGCCCTCCCTTATTCTTCTTACAACTTCATAGATTAAAATCAAATGGGTTTTGATTTCAAATGTATAAAAAATGGATATCTGCAGCACTGCGACAATCACAGTAGATCTCAGTCTGCTAGGCAGATAATATACGAAAAGTGTGGCTTTTGGCCTTTATTCATAGATAATCTGATACTACCTTCGAAAGATCATAAATAGAGGCATTTATTCCTTTGCTGGAATAAATGCCTATTTAACTACCGTCTGCCCTTCGTCGGGCGTGGGCCACATTAGATATAAATCGGGCCATCACCGTATTTTTTTGGCCGAATGAGGTCAAATGGTGAGATAGCTAAAAAATTTATATAATTTTTATTTACATTATTTTTCAAAAATCGATAACGTATTAAAAAAAATTGACTCGAGTGGAACCTTCCACTCATTCGTATATTCGTGAGCTAGATTCCTCTTTGGGGCTAAATCAGCCCCTGAACCTAAGCCCCAACTGGGTCTTTTGTGCTTGGAAGTTTCCCTGTTTTCCTAGTGAAGGCCAAATATTCGAGCCAGCTTGGTCAGCCTTTTGGCTTTTCGAAGATGTCGAGTCTGGGTTGCAGCTGTCCCATGCTCAGTCTCCACGCTAGTAGGGAGTTGCAGTCAAAGATGTCATGAGAGGCTGTTTCCTCGCCCCCCCCCCGCACATTATGCGCGTAACCTGCTCCTGATGGAAGCCCATAGTGTGTATGTTAATACTTGACGTCATCACACTAATTATTATTGACGTTGTCGAATGTTTTCATACTTGACGTCATCACACTAATTATTATTGACGTTGTCGAATGTTTTCATACTTGACGTCATCACACTAATTATTATTGACGTTCTCGAATGTTTTCATTCTTGACGTCATCATACTAATTATTATAGACGTTGTCGAATGTTTTCATACTTGACATCATATACTAATTATTATTGACGTTATCGAATGTTTTCATAATTGACGTCATCATACAAATTATTATTGATTTTGTCGAATGTTTTCATTCTTGACGTCATCATACTAATTATTATTGACGTTGTCGAATGTTTTCATTCTTGACGTCATCATACTAATTATTATAGACGTTGTCGAATGTTTTCATACTTGACATCATACACTAATTATTATTGACGTTCTCGAATGTTTTCATAATTGACGTCATCATACAAATTATTATTGACACGGTGTTCAGAGATATGCAAAAAGAATAACATCCACTCACATTAAAAAATCATCGTTCCGAACTCAGTCCATCAAAAGACGTTAAAACATTCTAAACAGAATCAACCGATTTTGATTATTACACATTTCAGGTAGGTATGCATTCATTAATATTAAAAAAAAAAAAAAATACAACTGTTACACATTTAAATAATAATAAATATATAACGGACATGTGGTAGCCAAACTGTAACAAATTAAAAATATTATCAAAATCCTCTTATCAAATAGCGTACTCCTAATATACTTATTTTTAAAAAATATTAAAATATATGCAAAGATACTTTTCTTCTCCCTCCAAAGATCCTTTTCAAAGACATTTTTTATTCTTAAAAACATTTTTTTTCCAAAAAAAAAAAAAATAGGAACCCATAATATTTTTTTATGAAATTGTGTCAAAGCACGTGTAAAGCACTTACACAATAAAGAAAAAAATCTTGTTACTTGTTACAAATTTTTAGTTATTTTTTTATGCAATTTTTGTTAAAATATAACTGAAAACTATTTTTTCTTTGTAAAAAAAATTGAATATTGCAATTTTGGTATTTCACATTTCTTTTCTTCGTTTAATTTTTAATGGAAGGAATTTGGTGACGGGAGTCGATCGGTAACATTTTACATTGTCCAGTGTAGGATAAATATGCTGGTCGGACATCACAGCAATTGATTATGTGGTGAGGTTTTCTTTAATAGAGGATTTAGCCTGGTAATGCCCTGGGCCGGATTAACCCTCCGCGGGGCCCGTAGACCTTTCACTGAGCGGGGCCCCTCCACTCCTCACCGGCGCTCTCTAACTAGTCTACTTTTTGGAGCCAGCAATTTTTTTTTTTTTATCTTATCCTAGATTAAACTTCAAAGGAATAGTAAGAGGGTACCTAGTGTACCTACACTAACCAATTTGCTTATGTTGTAATACTTGTTTCTTTATTAAGTTCCTAGGTAGTAGGTACTTACTTGTACTTTCCTAAATTAGATTTTACTACATACTTTGAACAGTTGGGGGCCCCCTCAAAATGAAATATCTAGTGTAGGTTGTCAAAGCGCGGGGCCCGTAGCACGTGTTACAAGTGCTACTATTGTTAATCCGGCCCTGGTAATGCCACGACTTTTTAAAATTATCGATCTATTGGAAAAAAGACGATCCGAATAAATTAAATGCTGTTTCTTTGTGTTATTATGTCACAACTTTGGTGCTCTCTACAGCATGGTAGGATTTCCTCAATATCTATCATTATCCAATTACATTGAACTTTTCTATTTTACCTACAAGTCTGGCACCGGATCGCTATGAACATTTCTCTCCAAAGCTACTCATTATCCTCACGAGGCTTAGTGGGCCCCGAAAACATCCAAACCACAGGCCCTGCCAGGATTTGAACCTTGATCTCCCGAGTGCAAGACTAGTACAGTGACCTCAGCGTCGGAGCTGGGAAGAATAAATTAAATATATTTTTTTTCTTCTTCAAATTTAAAGTCACCAAAGACATTCGATATTATAATTATTTATCGAGAAAACAAAAGTCTTTGGGTACATTCAGAAATAGGCCGAATTATTCAAATAAGAAAAAAACAAAAAAAAATGATTTAAATATATTTACCCTCAACGAGGCGGTCAATTTACCCCCCCCCCCCTCCNCCCCCCCCCCCCCTCTCCATAATGAAAGAAAAGAAAATCGTGATAATCATCAAAGTGCTTGAAGAAGAAAAAAATCCAAAAAGGTCGACTTGGGGCGTGATAATAACATTTTCTTGAAGAAAATAAAGGTCTTCTCGTGATGGCTTGTTAGATTAACTAGTTGAGAGGGTAGCTGAAAGCAGTAACAACTCAAAATTCACATTGTACCCCACACAAAAATTGATCCTTTGATGAAAGAAAAAAATCTACAGAAGTACGATTTTAAAGAAGAAAAAAAAATTGGAGTAAATTGTACTTCCTCTAATAAAAATGAATTACCGAAGTCGTAATAATCTTCTAAATCAGGGATGTCCAATCCGCGGCCGACGAAGCTAATATTAATAAGAACTTGCCGTTGTAACAAAATATCCTAAGGATGATAAGTGTAAAGGATAATATCCCAAGTCCTTGCCAGGCGTAAAAGGCGACTAAAAGAAGGGTTCAAAACGACATTTTTTCCATTAAGCACGCAGAAAGCAAGGAAAGCTATTGCATTATCCGGAAGGATTCTTTAGTATCAACAACTCATGGCGAGTTGTTGCAAACCAGCCCCATGGCTGTTAACCTATGATGATGAGATGTCTTAATGCAGAAAGCAAGGAGAAGCTATTGCATTATCCGTAAGGATTCTTTAGTATCAACAACTCATGTCGAGTTGTTGCAAACCAGCCCCATGGCTATTAACCTATGATGATGAGATCTCTTAATGCAGAAACCAAGGAGAAACTACTGCATTATCCGTAAGGATTCTTTAGTATCAACAACTCATGGCGAGTTGTTGCAAATCAGCCCCATGGCTGTTAACCTATGATAATGAGATATCTTAATGCAGAAAGCAAGGAGAAGCTACTGCATTATCCGTAAGGATTCTTTAGTATTATCAACTCATGGCGAGTTGTTGCAAACCAGCCCCACGGCTGTTAACCTATGATGATGAGATGCCTTAATGCAGAAAGCAAGGAGAAGCTACTGCATTATACGTAAGGATTCTTAAGTATCAACAACTCATGGCGAGTAGATGCAAATCCAGCCCCATGGCTGTTAACCTAATGATGAAATCCGAAAACCTATTTTAAACGCATTTGAATTAAAAGAGAAATTGATTATAAGACGGTCTGACTTGTAAAGAGTAGCGCGTGGGTTCAAACCCAGTCAACCCATGGAATTTTATTCTTATGAATTCGAAATATTTACCACATAATAATAGCACCCCAAAAACTGCTGGTGTAAGGAAACTCTTCAGTTCTGTTCGGGCAGTATAAATTATTATTATTGACAATACGTTTTTTTGGATCAAATTTAAAGGCGATCTACTTGTAAGGTTTATGTTCGGTGTATTAGGTACTATGACCCAGAAAGCATTGTGCCATTCTAACCCCAACATGAATTTCAAATTATTCTAATTTTAATATCAAAAAGAAAAATTTGCGTGCGAATAAAAATGGGAAAAAATTTATAATTAAAATAAAGTCCTACCGATTTTTTTTTTTTTATAGAAACCCCCTGGTTGTTTCCCCCTTTTTGTTTTCTTATTTTCACTGAAAATTTTACCCTTCAAAAAACCCTAAATTTTTACATAAAAATACACAAAAAATAAAACATTATTAAAAATTTAAATAAAAGTACAAAAAAATTATTTATGCATGATTTCATTCTTGCGCTTCTATTCAGAAAATGGATATTTTTTTTTGGACAGAAAAATAAAAATCAACATCCTTGGCGGCTTGTTAATCAGATGTTTTGCTACTATTATTTTTGAAACAAGTGTTGTAACAGTTGAAAAATCAACGGAAAGGAGTCCTCTCCAAAAGGTATCAACACCAAAATATACAGTGTAAACCAGTAAAATAGGTTAAGAAAAAAAAGAGTGTTGGACATCCAACACAAAATATGTATTTTAATAAGTATATGCCATTTCCACTAACTTCGTTTTCAAGATAACGAATAGCCAGCGTCTATGGCACGTTGAATACACCAGTTCTCGTTAGATCACTGAAGTAAAGCAACGCCAGCGAGATTGTACCATGTGGGTGTTCACGTGGGTTCGCGGCCTCGTGATGCTGGGTATTTTTCCGGCCCAACCCAGGCTGGGTGAGGTCAGTGTGGGTAGCTGGTTTGCAAGTTTCCAGCGAATGGATGGTAAAAACCCCCTCTCGAATCTCGAATGACTAATAGATGTTAAAGAGACGTTAAACCAAATAAAAAAAAAGATAACTAATATTTTGTAAATTTGGAACATGCTCCAAAAATCGTTCATACTTTTTTTTTTTGGTTTCAGAACAAGTACAAAAATTTCGTTTTTGGATCATTCGTCCGAAAACTTAGTTTATTTTTATCTTCAAGATATTTTACTGAAATTGGGCTAGTATAGATTTAATCCAGAATTGGGCATATATGGGATAAAATATATCTGCTAAATGTCACAAAATTTGTGTTATTTTTTACATGTTTGGTGGAGCTATAACCGGATAGCTAACAAAAAGACTCAAAAAATTCAATTTTGATGGGGGATTTTTCCTGGCAAAAAGAAACCAAAAAACCATGTAAATCACTACACTATAATTATGTACATCTTCCACAAAAGAGAATAATTTAAGAGTATCAAACTACCTACAACAAATCAAGAAGCTTATCCATAGGTCCACCGAGAGGGGAGGGGGAATGTGGAGAATCCCCCAGCCCGGGGTTTTCGGAGGGGCCCGACATTTCAAGGTGCTAAAAAAATATCTTTTACTTAGTTTATACAGTTTAAAACTTTGATTCATTGATCATGATTTGTTATTAATAGAAGTAATTTAACATCATTAGTTTATATTATACATCATGGATACTTATATCTAATGTTTAGGTTATTTGCTTTTAAGGATTCATGGATGTTTGTACAGGGACCCGTAACTTTTCAGTACCGGATTTTCTCTTGGCGGCCCTGCTTGTACACGTTTTTTGTTTGTTTGCTGTTCGGTTAAAGTTCCACCAAAAAATGTATTGTTATATTGCCGGTTCTAATTATCAGAGTCACACGAGACACCAGCCGCCTGTTCCTGATAAAAAGCCGTTTTTTTGAAAATTAGAATAAAACTTGTATTTTTTTTCATTTTTCCTTTGTAGATTGGTGGTTGTTACAAATTGTGATACATGTAGGTCATATTGCAGTTTTCTTGTTTATGAGTTTCTTCTTTATTATTTGAGATGACAACATGTTAATTTTGTTTAATGCAATAATGCACCTCTAACCTACCACCAGGAAGACGCACTTCTTATTTTCTCATTCAAAAGTACGAGTAGGAAGGCATGTACAATGGTTTTAGTAAACAAACATTCTATGTTTACAGCTAGCTTAATTAAGGTATATGGCCTCTAATGCCGTTTTGGTGTAATTAACAATAGTGCACACCGAAACTGTCAACCAAATATGGTTTTCTCAAACCGACTCTCATCCGTTTACTGAATCGTCCGACATTATCAAATACCTTAAAATTATCGCTATTACCGTAGCTACACAATTGTCCTCAGGTGACTGAGTTACCCCGAAACACAAACAGACCAAGTAGAAAATACAAAAAAAAAACCTTTTTCAAATTTTCGATCTAATCGGAAATCGAAACCGGTTCCGATCGAAGAAATACTTATTTTTTTTTAGAACAACACAAACAATGTCATACATTTTTGTAAATACAAATGTAAAAAAACATGTTACAATTTTAGTGAGCATCATAGCATTACAAGGTATTCCCAAAAAATCACTCTAATATCACTAAGCCTAAGCTACACTTTAACAATATCCTTATACTGTCGCTATTACCATAGCTACTCAATTGTCCTCAAGAGGCTGAGTTACCTCCAATCACAACCAGACCAAGTAGAAAATTTGAAAAAACCTTTATCAAATTTTCGACCCGTCCAGGAATCGAACCCGGAACCTCCTCGGTGCAAGCCGAGTG
>CM022879.1:4101748-4127557 GCA_012654025.1 Pachypsylla venusta | reverse complement strand
AAATTTCAAGTCTGTAGCATTAATAGTTTCGGCTCTACGTTGATCAGTCACTCAGGACATTGCCTTTTATATATAAAGATATGTTATGCGGGTATTCCTTCGAATCGAGCAGTAGAGTTATGAATGCCAAGTCATTTCATTTCTGTTAAATCATTTCTAAGATCAGCCATGACAATATCTCTTACACATATCAAATTAACTTCTAATTTATGGGGTCTCATTAATAAAAAAACCTACTTTTTTCCTTAATTAAGGTTTTATTTTAAAATAATTTACCCCAAAACAGTATGCCTACAAATCCTTTCCACCCCTACTTTTTAACTCTTCCTGGGTTAATGATCAGCATCAATGTTTAAATGAGTTCCCTAAAAAAAAAAGAATTACTTACTCAAAAATCACCCCATTATTTTTTTGAGTAAAATCACCCAAAAAAAAAATTATGTATACGTAAAAATGCCTATCAAAAAATCCTTTAAAAAATGGGACAGATGTTAAAGACAAGAGCTTCAAAAAAAAAAAACTCCAATCCAACGCGCCTTTAGGAAAGTAGAATTTATTTTGGTTTATTATTTTCAATAATGAACCTTTGGAATCGTCACAGAAGAAAAAAAAAAAAAAAAAAATACAAAATTTGATATTATGCGTTTCAAGGTACGTAGAATCCATAAATCTAATAAAAAAAATCGTTTGTCCGCCGTCCGCCGCGCCGTACGGATATATAGGTCCCATTTGGGCTCTAATTTTGCCCCTAAATTTTTAGGTGCAATCGAATAGACCCTTGGCGATTTTTGCCGCTTTTTAGCGGTTTTCAGTATTGCTGTTTAAAAGGAGAATGGTAAGAGAGATTTGAAATTTTGTATGTAAGTCATATTTGGGGTCTCAGTTAGCTCCGAAACTTTAGGGTTCAATCAAATATACCCCATTTCAAAAAGAGAGTCCAAATTCCAGAAGTCATCTATAGGAGACGGAAGATGGTTCCATGAAGAAAAGTAAATCATGTTTGAAATTGTGAGAAGTTACTAGCCGTATACATCCTCACGAGTCCGCCTAAACTGGTGTAATATAGAAAGCAACCATGAACATCATTATGATTTTTTTTTTGGCTTAACGTGTCTTTAACATGTATTGGTCATTCGAGACGGTTGTTTTACCCTCCATTCGCTGGAAAATTGAAAACCAGCTACCCACATTGACCTCACCCAACCTGGGTTGGGTCAGAAAAATAGCCAGTAAAATACAATAGAAAAATACCCTCAGCATCACGAGGTCGCGAACTCACGTAGACACCCACATGGTACAACCTTGTTAGACGTTGATTAACTTCAGTGATCTAACGGGAACTGGTGTCATTTCCTACTGGAGCAATCATTTCCTACTGGAGCTTTTTAGTATATTTGCGGCATATACTATTTTTCTTTTTAAGGTTTTTCTTAATAGTTCAGGTTCTGGTTTTCCGCAATACTTCCTGATTATATATTTTCTCTTTCAAATATTAACACTAATATACCGTATTTCTAAAGAAATTCTGCTAAAAAATGTAGTCTAGGAAGCACCCTTTATTACTCTCAAAATGCCCTCTCTGACAGTCTCTGGGTTTAGACAATATGAAGGTAAATATACAACATAACAGTTGATTTTGAAAATTTGTTTTAAAAACTTGAAAATTGGAAATGTTTATATTGAGCAAACACTCAAAGATGTTGATCAACTTGAGATTGTCGATACACAAAGCGAAATCAGTGAAATGAATCTTAGAGAGTTGATTGCCAAAACAGGTTTCATGAGTGTTCATTGGGTTTTCTATTCGTACGTATGAATGAATTTATGCATCTAGGACAATGCTATTGGCATAGGTACCAATTACTTACACACGGCTAGGATGACTTTTTGGAAATTCTCGCTTTCAAATCATCAATGGCATTGAAAATTTTACATCTTTTACAGATTGAAATTATTTCAAATTGATTTCTTGTGTTAACCTAGCTTTCGATCACCTAAGTGGGAAGTATAGCTTCTCTTCTTTTCTATCAAATGATGGAAAAGAAGGCATCTTTACGATTATTTACGGGCCAGGTACGCAAAACCACCTGTTACCATTGATTTTGTGAACTGTAGACCTGAAGACTATTAATGGTCCACAATGAAGTGTGCCAAAAGGATAAAGTGATTGAAGATTTGAGAGAGAGATGATAGATGATAGAGCGAGGATGGGGCCTTAGACAAAGGAAAGTGGAGGCCGACCCCATATAGACAAGTCAGGAAAGCAATACCGACCAAAAATAGACATGGCACGAGGTTTCATAAAAGAAGAAAGTGTGCCAATGAATAGTGCAAAGCACATCGGGTGATCATGGGCGTAATCGTGGTACCAGCAGACAGACCTGCGTTTAAAAAAAGGCCTGGACCTGAAACGAAGGCTTAACACATTAACTGTTTAATAGAACAGTAACTGTTTAATTGCTGCTAAAGCAAAAAACAAAAACTTTCACTAGGAAAACATGGAATACATAAAAATGGCTGTCCCAATAAGGCGCAACCTGTTATGGTGAAGCCCTAGATTTGTATGGTGACATCATACAATTCTAGGGCATGCATAGTACTTACAGTGTGTGGTGAAGAGGGCCAATATATGTCCCCGCAAGGCTATATATTGCGTGCTACGTGGATGAAGTTCGGGTTACAGGTATGCTACTCAACACTTCAGAAATGGCTGTCTTCACAGAATGCTAACCCTCTAGGGCCTCTTTCATAATAGTCCTGTATTACATGCAAAAGTTTTACCCTCCATTCGCTGGAAACTTGCAAACCAGCTACCTACATTGACCTCACCCAGCGTAGGTTGGGCCGTATGTCTCCACAGAATGCTAACCCCCTAGGGCCTATTTCATAAATGTCCTGTATTACAGGCCCAATGCATATATGACTGTCTTGCATAACAGGCAACATCACTTTTTTTTTATTATTTTATTTGGCTTAACGTCTCTTTAACATCTATTGATCATACAAGACGGGGGTTTTACCCTCTTTCGCTGGAAACTTTCAAACCAGCTACTCACATTGACCTCACTCAGCCTGGGTTGGGCTGGAAAAAAGAGCCAACGATACGTGGTGTTTCCAAGCGGTCACCCATCCANTGCCAGAAAAAAACAAGATTTCTTTTTCTTTGCCTTTAACGTCCATTGGCGATTTCTTCTTAAAATCACGTTACAGTTAGTAGAGTAAGTTCAGTTTGTTTTACAGTAAAATACAAAATATTAATATTAGTAGGCATACACTTGTAATTATTATACAAATTACAAGTAAGATAATTAGAGGTAGTGGTAGAATAAAAGAAAGAGCACCATTTAAATTACCAAAAGGTTCACTCCAGGATTGACTTATACGAGCAGTTTCGTCCGTGCTTCGCTACGATTCTTATATTACAATTTTGTTTTTCAAGGACAACAAAAATTAGGGGGAGGGGTATTGGTTTGTTTAAAGCAACATTTAAAAAAAAAAACAAGACTTAAACATTTCGCCAGGCGACTTAGAGTAACGGCCATTCTAACTTTTTAGTATTTTGTAAATTTTATTTTAGCCGTTCCCGGTTTTGAACTCGTAACTCTGGAATGGCTGACCCTACCTTTGCAGAAAATGTCCTAAAACAAGGAATAAACTGCCACCTAAAAAATTTCTCGCTTTGAGTTGATATGTTGTCGCGACAAAATTTAAGATGTCGGACCGTGACTTGGAGAAGAAATTAGAAATTTGGCCTTAACTCGAAAACGGCTGGACATATTTTAGTTCTGATAATTTTCCTTAGGTCGTAGAACATGATTCTTTTTTTTTGGGGGGGGGGGTCCATTCCCATCAATTTTTCGTTATTTGCTACGGTTAGGGCTGTGGTATTGTAACAGACAAATCCTACCAACTTTCTTGTGTCTCAGATTGGGGTGACAAGGAAAATATTATGGAAGTACATTTCCTAACCACACAGGTACAAAGGTACATATAAGATTTTAGGTAGGTAGGGGTTGCATTCAAATGCATTACGGGCAATTGTTTTGAGCGAACTCGTATACACAATTTGGCATTTTTTTTTATTTAAATCAAAGTCAAACTTTGTGATCATTGTTTACTTCCTCTCTGTTGATCGTCTGAGAAGATATAAAAATAGTATTCTAGTAAAAAACTGAAATAGAAATGATCCTAACCTAGCTAGATATTTTATTTTTTATTACGAGTATTTCATGAAGGGAGTGTATTAGAGCAGGCTTGGTGTTTTTTAAGCATGTGTTAAACGCGTGCTCATTTTTTTTTTACTCATTTTTATTTTTACAAACTCAAGGTGGTGGGTCGCGAGTTGAAATGATATAAAAAAACAAATAAAAAAATACCATCAAATTATTTTTAGTATTCTGAAATAGAATGAACATTTTGTTGTCAAGTATGCACGCTTCTTCTTCCTCTTCTTCTTCTTTACCATAATCATCAAATGCTAAAGGTTAAGCCTTTTCAAAGGAAAAAAAATGCAATCTGATGTCTTCATGCATGATTCTTTATTTCATTTTTATCATCATCAGCGATTGCAAATTCGTCTATTGCTGGTTGCCATACATTGGAAGATTCAGTTCCTAGGAATTCTTTGGCCCATAATCTTCTAGGTCCATATTTTCCCCTTGCTCCCCAAAGCTCAAAAAATATTTTTCAATAGCTGTCCACTGGAACCTCCCATCGTAATATGTCCCGCGAACCTTAGCTTTCTGTTCTTGATAAAATCTATCAAGCATGGTTTTTCTACGTCTATTCTACTGATTGCTCTAATTGGAAAAATATTATTTTTCTTCAGTTTTTTTTTCTGAACTATTCGGACGAATTTGTTCGAATTTAGTTATCATTATATTTTGTCTGTACTCTTAAATTTGGGAACTAAAATACCCCCACCCCTAATATTCAAACAAAAATATAAATATATGTTTAAAAATATCAAAACAGAAAAATGAATTAACAAAACTTGAATAAACTGCAAAATTAAAAGGACCTATAATTCTATCAAATACGAGAAATAATAAAATTACTTGTCTTCGGATCTCGGATTTATTATATCATTACATAGTATTTCAGTGAACTGTAGACCTCACTCACTTAAATTGGCCACGACGAGGCCCATTAAGGCCCAAAAACTATTCAACTAATTTTATGAATATTTATAAATGCACATGCCAAATTTAATCAGAATCGAATAGGGCGTTTGAAAAAAAAAGAAAACTTTGTCGTATTAAAATTAGACCTCACTTCGTTACGGAGTTTCGGACAGTAATTAATGTTTGGTTCAACTTGATGTGGTACCATCGACATACACGTATTGTTCGTTAAAAGCTCCTCCAAATTGAAAAATGTCACATTTAGTTATAAAATTATTTTTTGGTTTGATAAGAAGAAAATGTCACCTCTTCTCAAGCTCTCATTTGAAGAAAAATTCAAGTGACAAGTGCTGGAGAAGCTGTTCTCTTAATATTTTTGATGTTTTAAGTGCTCCGTAAGCTTTCTGTTACAAAAAGGATAGTCAGAAAGGCGTAAGACAAATTTGTTTGAAAATTTAAAACCAACTTTAAGTGAGAAAATTTTGTGGAATGGTTTTAAATAGAATGTCGATTATGAGTCATCTATATCGATATCCAAATTTCATAGTAGTCAACGTCTATGCACGTTCGCACGTTGAATACACGAGTTCACGTTAGATCACTGAAGTTAAGCAACGTCCAGCAAGGTTGTACCATGTGGGTGTCCACGTGGGTTTGCGCTCTCGTGATGCTGACNCACCCAACCTGGGTTGGGTCGGAAAATAGCCAGCAAAATACAATAGAAAAATACCCTCAGCATCACGAGGTCGCGAACTCACGTAGACACCCACATGGTACAACCTTGTTAGACGTTGCTTAACTTCAGTGATCTAACGGGAACTGGTGTATTCAACGTGCCATAGACGCTGTCATGAATATTCANTAGCTGGTTTGCAAGTTTCCAGCGAATGGTTGGTGAAACCCCCGTCTTGAATGAACAATACATCTTAAAGAGACGTTAAGCCAAATTAAAAAAATAAAAGAAAAAGATTTGATAGTGTTCCGGTTGGGATTAAGAAAAATCAGCTTAAGCCAGTTCTTTGAAATACAATGTTGTCAGTGTATTTAATGATGTATCAAGAAATAAAAAGTTATGTTTATGGGAATAAACGCGTTACGGGATGTCGATTTGCCTAAAAACGCTCCACAGAAAGAACTTGTTTTCCTGTTTGGTCTTGTAATATCATTATTTGGACTGCAAACCCCCCTCCCTGCTCTTACCCTGAATCATGCCTTATTTATTTTCGGGTTTTCACTGATGAAAATTTGGAAGCGTCACAAAAATACGCCACATCAAAATTTGTTATTTTACGTTTCAAGGCACGTAGAATCATGCGTGGATATAGGGGACGGCCCGAGGGGGGGGGGGCACGTGCCCCCCAGATTTTTTAAACGGGCGGTGTTTCTTAAACTTCATTATACTAATNAAACATTGCATTAAAAAGTACTTCCCAGGACTCGAACCCCCGGTCCCTAGGTTACCAGTCCCTTCCCCTCCCCCCTCCAAATTTTCTATTAGTTCTATTGTGTGATTTTGCCCCCCCAAAACGAGATGGCTATATCCGCGCATGCGTAGAATTCAAAAATCGAATGAAAAATGCGTTTTTTTTATTATTGCAATTGCATTGATTTCATTAAGTTAGTGTTTTCTTTTGGCTAAACTTCTCTTTTACAGCGATGGTCATTCGAGACGAGAGGTTTACCTTTCATTCGCTGGAAATTTTCAAAATAGCTTTCCACAATGACCACACCCAGCCTTGGTCTGGGCAAGTATATAGCTAGCATGACAAGAACCTACAATGTAAGACCTGATCCTTGTTTAATGTCAGTGATCTTATATAGACTGATGTATTCAACTTGCTACAGACGATGTCTGCCTTGTACTTTCAAATCCCTGCCAAAATTTTTGAAGTTGAAAGAGATCAACTTAAGATTCTTGTGGAGACATGTGGATTCCTTTGCGCCCGAGATTTTCTTTTGAAAAGTTTGGCGTCCCGTGATTTCAGTGATAAAGTACACTTTTCCGTTCTCATTCATAATCATTGTTTTGCATATGACTCAAATAATTCGTTTGGCGATGGAGGGGGTAATTTATTTTAATAAATCACAGGAAAAGGAAAAGTTTTGCGGGACGGCCATCAGTTTATGAAATACATTTTTCTGGCAGAAATGTTTCTGCCGTGACAAGATTTTTGGAGAAGGAGGAGGAGGATGTGCTTTGGATGATATTTTTCTTCCATTTTCAGAATGGCGGCTTTTCATTTATTACATCACTTTTGAATGAAATATTATTAATTCCATATATTTTTTGAAGAAAATACTAATTCCATATATTTTTTTGAAGAAAATACTAATTCCATATATTTTTTGAAGAAAATACTAATTCCATATATTTTTTGAAGAAAATACTAATTCCATATATTTTTTTAAAGAAAAGATTACCCTGAAAGCCTTAAAGGGAACCTTAAATGATTATCGAGATCACCATGACATATTCCCCTGAATATCATGAAACTTTGGTCAGAATTTATTTTTCGTATCTCCAACAAGATTCGAAATATTTGATTGTTCTACTTAATTCCTTACTTTCCCGAAAAACCCGAGACGCCCCCGCAATTATTTTTTTTTCTCAAAAAATAAATTAAGTTTCCCTATTTATTATTTTATTGTCCCTTATTTTGCAATTGTCACAAAAGTTTCCTTCTATTTTTTTTTTTTTTAATATATAAATGAGAACAATCCCTGAATGCTTACTTTCCCTAGATTTTACTTTTTGTACCCAGGGCCGATATAGAGGTTGTGCGTTGAGGAACACTGGAGAAGGTATTCACAAAATGTATATTCTCCATCTTTCTAATATATATACCTAATCTAGGAAATTACACAAAATGCAGTTTGCAATCTAGTTAATCAACGGCAAGTTCAAATCGCCTGGTTTGTCCCCTAGCGATTTCCAATCCGTGTAGTCAACTAGATCGACATTGCTTCACTCCAGTTATAGTAAATAAATAATTGGGCGGAGCGAAGCGTATCCTTATACTCCCTACAAACTGCAAACTTTTGTTACCCTACTCCTCCGAAACTACTCAACCGATTTTTACCAAATTTTTTTCTTCANGCTCCGCCCGTTTTTGTCCACTCACACACCTAGTATAAATAAACTAGTATCCCTATATCGCGGCTTCGCCCGCGCATATTTCACATGTGGTATTCATATCGTAGTTCGAAAATTGTGAAAGTAGGCGTGTACGCTGTTGTATGTATGTATATACATGTATCATGCTATCTCTCTCGCTCCAGTGTATTTCTTATGGGGATTGTTTACTTTTTGCGATTTCTACCCCTTAAAATTAAAATTTTGCAAAATCCTTTCTTAGTGCACACTTGCATGGTGCAACGAAGGTCCAAATTTCAAGTCTGTAGCATTAATAGTTTCGGCTCTATGTTGATCAGTCACTTAGGACATTGCCTTTTATATATAAAGATGCTGTTTCTTTGGGTTATGCCAACTTAAGTACTCAAAGCCAATAGGATTTCCCAATATCTATCATTATCCAATTTTAGTTTGACTTTTTCAACTTCATTTGCAATGCTGACACCAGTGTCTATGTACATTTATCTCCATATACCACTTATCTGATGGTTAGGCCTATCAAAATTATTTATTAATTAACAAAAAACCCTCCTAAAAATTACTCGAAAGTACAATTCTTTTGAAATAAGACTCTATTTGGACACCCGGCCTTGCCAACACCAACTTTTATCAAAATTCAAAGACTTTCACCACGTTACATATACACCAACTTCTGTGAGATCACTAAAGTTAACTATTTTTGGGTGCTTTAGGTACTCAGCTTTTTCTTTAAGTCCCTTAACACCAGCCATAACATATCAAAAGTGTCTACAACAAACTATACAGCAAATTTTGTTCATACCCTAAAATGTATACCAAATTTCGTCAAAATCGGATGCAAATTGTGGCTTGTATCGCGTAACGAACAAACATACGGGATGTATACCGGAGAATCAAAAGTGGAGTTCACGAACGTTCACAAATATTTTCGGTGACTTGAAATGAGTGAAGAATTGTTACCGAGACAGATGTGCATTACAATTTATCTGGGGGTCCTTTCGTAAGGAAGATAATATATCTACAGAAGCGAGATATTCACTGACACCAATTATTGGTACATAATGAGATAAAGAATTCCTGACTTGGGGGGAGGTCGTCTATAACATGAACTATCCTCGGCCCTGTTCTCCAGACATACTAAAAGAGGGTATAGTTGTTTGGGGGGGGTCATCCATAACATTAANCTTTTCTTTACTGACCATTATTGTTATTATCTTCAGGACCCTGTTTGGATTGGTCAGATAAAAATAGAGTGTGCCATAAAAAAAAATATTTGGGGTTAAAAAAAAAAATGCATTTTTTTTAAGAGCTTCCGATGGGAAGATATTTCTTTATTTTGGGGATGATAAGTAAATAAAGAAAAACATTTTGTTTTCTTTATTGAAGTCATTTTTCCAGGAAAAAGAAATTTTCACAAATCCAGGAAATGGCGCCGGCAGTGTGTTTTTCTTTTGACCGCACGAAGTGAAAGTCGACAGAATGTCTTTTGTATGTCTCTTTGTTGGTTTGTACCACTATAACTCTCGAACGCTTTGTCCAATTTTGATGAAATTGGCTATGAAATGCAGTGGCGGATTTAAAATTTCGCCGACCCTAGGCAATTTAGAACTTGCCGCCCCTATTTTGACAAGAAATGCGAGTTTGATAATTTCATTTGTTAGTAATTTTGTGAAGTTTCCATCATTTTTAGCAGGCTCGTCGCCCACCACCAAGGGGGGGGGTCCTGAGTGGTTGGTGCCCCTGAGTGCTATCTCTAGTCTTCATGGTTTCCACAATTGAGTGCAACACACCTCGATTTTCTGTGACTTTGATTTTCTCTACCAATGCTCAGTGAATTTCTAATGTCAAGACTGGGGCTTTTTGATATTTTTTGGAAATCATCTGCATCAGAAAACATCAGAAAAAAACACGATTGAAATTTCGGGAAGGGGGGTCTGGACCCCATGGACCCCCCCCCCCGGGTAAGGCCTTCTGTTGAAACAAAATTTCCAATTCATATTTGCAAAGAAAAAGAAAAAAAAAAACACAGACCGAATTATTTTTTCTGAAAGGAATTACCTATACAGACATATGATTTGTCGGGCATTAGGTAGCAGGCAAAATTTCATTCATTCGTAGAAACACCATGACACTAAGCGACGGGCAAAGAAGCTGATGTATGCTCGTCAATGAAATAACCGTCAATGACTTTCGTAGAAACACCACATGACTCTAAGCGACGGGCGAAGAAGGTGACGTCTGCTCGTCAATGAAATAACCGTCAATGACTTTCGTAGAAACACCATGACTCTAAGCGACGGGCGAAGAAGATGATGTCTGCTCGTCATTGAAATAACCGTCAATGACTTTCGTAGAAACAACATTACTCTAAGCGACGGGCGAAGTAGCTGATGTCTGCTCGTCAATGACTTGATGTTTCCTTTTTGATATTTTGATTTCCGTTTCTAACGACTTCATTTGATTAAGAATTGACATAAAAATAAGACATACTGCTATATTAAATTACTCAACAACGACATGTAAAATAATCAAAGCCAAAATGAGGTTGGGGAAAAGAGAAACCTTACCCAGAAAGAGAAAACATTTTGTTTCCTTTTCTAATGAGGAAGAATAAGCACATTACTTACTCGAAAAAAGATATGTGTAGCGTTTACCATAGTACCCAGAGCTACTAATTGCAGGGCCGGATTAACAATAGTAGCACTTTTAGCACGTACTACGGGCCCCGCGCTTTAGAGGGCCCCGCTCTATGAAAGTGCTGCGGGCCCCGCGGAAGATTAATCCGGCCCTGACTAATTACGGTGGATGGATTGACGAGTCGAACTCAACCAATTCTTCCTATACAGGCAAAAATCTCCGGACAGTAATTGAGGGCGACTAAAGACCGGGTCAGACGTCTACGAGGTAGAGTGCGTATCACACTCGGCTTGCACCATGGAGGTCCCGGATTCGATTCCTGGGCGGGTCGAAAAGTTTTCTCGAATTTTCTACTTGGTCTGGTTCTGTTTGGGGGTAACTCAGCCTTCTGAGGACAATTGAGGATCTTTGATGGTAATAGCTCCAAGTGGTAGTATTATAAGGTAAACATTGTTAAATTGTAGCTTGGGCTTAGTGATATTGGAATGAATGTTGAAAATACCTTGTAATACTATGATGCCCACAAACATTGTGACATAATAACACAAAGAAATATACATTTACATAAAGACCGGGTCAGACAATTTACTGCATTATTTTTTTCCAAGAGAAACAATAATAATTTTGGCTAGAAAGTATCAGCGTCTCTTTAACATCTATTAATAATTCGAGACGGAGATTCACCCTCAATTCGCTGGAAACTTACAAACCCATATTTATCTCTGCCAGCCCCAGCCCGTGTTGGGTCGAGAATGGCCAGCATCATGAGGGCTCGAATGACGAGGTGATCCACTAAATAAAACCTTGTTGTTTAACTTCAGTAATCTTATGGGAACTGGTGAATTCAACGGGCCATTGACGATGAATAATGTGGGTTCATATTCCACCATCATCTCAAAGCTTGGAAAAAATATTGACTCAGGACTGGAATTAAACACTAGACGAGCTTAGTGATCTAGGCATTTCTTACCATCTAACCCTGAGAGCTCTATTTTTATGTTGCCAAATATCCATATTAATGGAAATATAATTCTGCTCATCATCCCACGTCCTCCTGTTTACCAGGCGAGCGTTTAACTACTAATATGCTACTTTGGAAGAGGTCTTTTCTCTGTAGCATACTATAAAATACGTAATCTGGATTTGATCCAAGGCACAGTAATTTTTGCTCTAATCTTCCTCCACTAAGAAAGTGAAGAATTCTAATCATTGCCAATTTTCCCAGCCGTTTGTTTTCCCAGTAAAGCAGTCCAAGCATTGCCTATTTTCAAAGTTGTTTGTTTTCCCAGTAAAGCATTTTAATCATTGCCAATTTTCAAAGCCGTTTGTTTTCCCAGTAAAAAATTCCAATCATTGCCAATTTTCAAAGTTGTTTGTTTTCCCAGTAAAGCATTTTAATCATTGCAAATTTCAAAGTTGTTTGTTTTCCCAGTAAAGCATTTTAATCATTGCCAATTTTCAAAACCGTTTTTTTTCCCAGTAAAGCATTCTAAGCATTGCCTATTTTCAAACTAGTTTGTTTACCAGTAAAAAATTCTAATCATGTCCAATTTTCCCAGCCGTTTGTTTTCCCAGTAAAGCAGTCTAAGCATTGCCTATTTTCCCAGCCGTTTGTTTTCCCAGTAAAGCAGTCTAAGCATTGCCTATTTTCAAAGTTGCTTGTTTTCTCAGTAAAAAATTCTAATCATTGCCAATTTTCCCAGCCGTTTGTTTTCCCAGTAAAGCAGTCTAAGCATTGCCTATTTTCCCAGCCGTTTTTTTTTTTCAGTAAAGCATTCTAAGCATTGCCTATTTTCAAAGTTTTTTTCCCAGTAAAAAATTCTACTCATTGCCAATTTTCAAAGCCGTTTGTTTTCCCAGTAAAAAATTCCAATCATTGCCAATTTTCAAAGTTGTTTGTTTTCCTTTAATCATTGTAAATTTCAAAATTGTTTGTTTTCCCAGTAAAGCATTTTAATCATTGCCAAATTTCAAAATTGTTTGTTTTCCCAGTAAAGCATTTTAATCATTTCAAATTTCAAAATTGTTTGTTTTCCCAGTAAAAAATTCCAATCATTGCCAATTTTCAAAGTTGTTTGTTTTCCCAGTAAAGCATTTTAATCATTGTAAATTTCAAAATTGTTTGTTTTCCCAGTAAAGCATTTTAATCATTGCAAATTTCAAAATTGTTTGTTTTCCCAGTAAAGCATTTTAATCATTGCCAAATTTTAAAATTGTTTGTTTTCCCAATAAAGCATTTTAATCATTGCAAATTTCAAAATTGTTTGTTTTCCCAGTAAAGCATTTTAATCATTGCCAAATTTCAAAATTGTTGTTTTCCCAGTAAAGCATTTTAATCATTGCAAATTTCAAAATTGTTTGTTTTCCCAGTAAAGCATTTTAATCATTGCAAATTTCAAAATTGTTTGTTTTCCCAGTAAAGCATTTTAATCATTGCAAAATTTCAAAATTGTTTGTTTTCCCAGTAAAGCATTTTAATCATTGACAATTTTCAAAATTGTTTGTTTTTCCTGTAAATCATTCTAACCATTGCCAAATTTTCAAAATCGTTTATTTTCCCAACCCATTTGATGGCTCCGTGCTGAATTTTCATTTAAATCATCGAGAAAGTAATGAACTCAAATTTTAAAATAAAATTCTAAAACAAAAATTCGAAATTCTCGTTCGTTTCCTTTACCCTCTCTTCTTTATTCATATTTCTGCCATCTTCAATTTCAAGCGAACAAAAATTTATTCCACTCCGCCCTGCCCGCCCGACTGCCACCTCTTTTCTACCTTTCCGTGTAGCGTTTTTTCCCTTTGTTTATTGTAAATTAACAGTACACAGTAGTTAGGGGGCACACACTGTTTTTCATTATTTCTGTGAACACAATACATATTTTAACCCTTTGTGTTCTGGCACATTAATAAAAGCATCCAGAACAGTCAGAAAAGGATGTTTAGTGGTGGTAGCTAGCCATTCTTGATTGAAATATAAAAAGGGAAACATATTTATTTGGGACATGAGAGGACCGTATGAAATATTGTAGCTTATCATTCAGGGTGAAAATATTGGGAAACGTTCGTTCAGGTCAGAGGTTCCCAACTTGTGGGGGGGCGCCCCCTTAGGGGGTCGTGAAGACAAGCCAATGGTGCGAGACCGGTTGAATTATTATCATTTAGTTAAAATATATGTACACAATTTTTTACAAAGGTAATTTTATTAAACATGATGTTTATAAAAATTGAATGAGATAGTATTCAGCAACACATTAGCGTTTTGAATGAGATAGCATTTAGCAACACATTAGCGTTTTGAATGAGATAGCATTGAGCAACACATTAGCGTTTTGATTGAGATAGCATTCAGTAACACATTAGCGTTTTGAATGAGATAGCATTTAGCAACATATTTTAGCGTTTTGAATGAGATAGCATTCAGCAACGTCCATACCCATTCATAATTTATAATGTAAAGGGGAGGGGGCGCGGCACTAAAAAGTTTGGGAACCCCTGGTTTAGGTGAAGAATATATCTTGTTTGGGGAAATCTACGTGACTTGCTTAGAGCAGTAGTCAACAAAAAAATCGCATTGCTATGATGATCAGACGCGGATACGGTGGGAGGGGGCGATAATGGTGGCCGCCCCCTTTCATGATATTGAACTGAAGAAATTGAATATCGAAACTTTTTCTTCAAATATACAGTATGTCCCAGAATGGCCGAACGGTCGAACCTGGATCTCACCATAACCATTCGATTGGCCATGGCCCCTTTCGTAACCCTAGAGCTTTTCAAAATTAAAAAACTCCAAGCCGCTCTAAAGTTCACAGGGGGNGGGGGGGGGGGGGTGACCAGACATTCTGGGACAATTTGTATTGTTGTTTATGAATTCTGGTGACTTATATGTCGATTATAAGTGTATAATTATGTTTATGAATTCTGGTGACTTATATGTCGATTATAAGTGTATATTAATGTTTATGAATTCCGGTGACTTATATGTCGATTATAAGTGTATATTAATGTTTATGAATTCTGGTGACGTATATGTCGATTATAAGTGGGGGTTTGTATCCGCCCTTGATGATGATAGTCAATCTTCATGATGGAGACGATACGTAGAGGAAGAAGAAGCTAGCCATCAAAAAGTAAAAACATCTTCGTAGTCCTTTGTTGCTAGGATTGTACCCTATCTTGTAAGGGTTAAAACTCTTTTAAAAATCAAAGTTTAAATTTTCTTAAATATATTATTTATTTTTCACGAAAATAAAATTAATTCTAGATATTTACTTTTTGCATTTTGGTTTATTATTTTCAATAATGAACCTTTGGAATCGTCACGGGGGAAAAAAATACCCCGCCCCCCCTTCAAAATTTGATATTATACGGTTTTTTATTTTGAGTTCTTCTGCCATTCTTCTCCTTTTTTTCTTTGCTATCCTTTTCGTTTCCTCTTTAGTAATTTACATTACTAAAGAGCAACTTTACATGAATAAAAATTTTCATTTTGAATAACTGTTTTGGAGTAAAGAAGTATAGTCATTTGGGGACAAATCAGCGCTACGACTACATTTTTGGTTATCCACAAAGTAAAATTTGGTTATCCACAAGTTTATTAAACAATATTTTTTATTTGGAATATCCGTTTTTGAGTTAGAGGCACCTAAAATGGAAAATAAGCTTTTCTGGAAAAATGTAAAAAAATAACCTGAATTTGACTGACCAAACTCCTGGATCAAATTTAAGTTAAGTTTAATTAGAGTAGTCTTTTTCATAAAATACATCGTTGAGATCTAATATGCCAAAAACTAGAATTGGCTGCAAAATTTGGGGGTTCTTGGTCGCTAAAAATTTAGCTCAATTCAGAATATAAATATAGAGTCTTTTATTGGTATACCCAATGTGAATTAAAATCATTTCCAACTTTTATGGGAATTTATTCCAGACAAAAGGCGTATTTAATGAAGCTAATTAATTTTACGAAAGAAAAAAATATTAACCGTGTTTACTTTTTGTCCTTTCTCAAATTGTTTTCTTCTTTGTCTTCTTGTCCGTCTTGTTCTTCTTACTTTCTGTCCTCTTTATTAATTTACATTTTTTGTTGTTGTTGTAAATACAAGAACAAAGAAGTTCAAAAGAGAAGAGAATTTATATTTTCACTGAATTTATTTTCTGCTAATTTTTTTTTTTTTTCATCAGAGAGAGAGAGAGAGACAGTACTTGCTGGAAAGCGGATTTTCCTCTTGCTCTGTTCTATTTATTTATTTTTCAACTTCTTATATTTATTTTTTAAGTTTAGAAATTCCTTTGCTTTGTTGTGAGAGAGGAAATACTAATTATTTTTTTTTATTTTATTTTTTAATGTCAGCTGATTTTTGAAAATGTACGGATATAAATTTTAATTTTGTCAACGATCATAACACGTTGAATACACCAGTTCCCGTCAGATCACTTAATTTAAGCAACGTCGGGCGTTATAAGTACTTGATGGGTGACCGCTTGGGAACACCACGTATCGTTGGCTCTTTTTTCCGGCCCAACCCAGGCTGGGTGAGGTCAATTTGGGTAGCCGGATTGCAAGTTTCCAGCGAATGGAGGGTAAAATTAACTTGTATTTTTTTCTGACCCCAAATTTTTATTTTCAAATTACAAGTCCAATATAAGAAATAAAGACTTGTAGTTGATAAAGGTGCATAACTACCCATAAATGTTTTTTTTTTGTTTCCTAACCCAAAATTACATGAAAATACAAGTAATAATGACTTGCAGTTGATAAAGGCGCCCAACTGCCCAAATATGTTTGTTTTTCCTGACCAAAATAATAATATAAAGTACTCGTACGTACATCACGCGTGAAAGATAAAATCACGAGATGTGTCTCCAGCGAGGGAAGATTTTTTTTTTTTTAATTTGGCTTAAAGTCTCTTTAACATCTTTTCGCTGGAAACTTGCAAACCAGCTACCCACATTGACATCACCCAGCCTGGGTTGGGCCGGAAAAAAGTCAGCATCACGAGGACGCGAACCCACGTGGACACCTACATCGTTCAAACCTCGCTGGACGTTGTTTAACTTCAGTGATCTAACGAGAACTGGTGTATTCAACGTACCTTAGACGCTGGCTAAGGAGTGAAGATTTAATCATGAAGGAATTTTTCAAACTAAATTTTGAATTAAAAGGCAAAAGAGGTTCGAATAAGGTCCAAGATCGAATAAGGTGGAAAAGACTGCAGTAGATTTTGGACCGAGGCTGTGTAACTGAATCAGAAATAGTATCTACGTGTATTGTATTTCCTATAGTGTATCTAATTCATTTAATACTCCATTTTAAATAATAAGTAATATAAATGGGACTCGACCCATTTTTTTTCTTTATTTTTCAACTAACGGCATTGTCGCTAGCTTTTTTGTTTAATTTAATAATTTCAATTTGTAGAAATTCAACAAGGAGTAAAGAGAGCGCACTAATTAATATATTATTAAAAAGCGCTTAGAACTCTATTTCAAACAAAGATTTTGAAGAAACAATTTAAGGCTAATTTTCATCTAATGAAAATTCTGATTTTTTTTTTTTTTCAAAAGAAGGAAAACGTTCTAAAATGTTTGTTTTGGACTTACCATGTTCTAAATTGGACGGTTTTCATTTTCTTTTTTTCTTTCCCATTTCGTTTGCCACTTTTTAGTTTCATTTGAAATATCTGAAAATAAATTTAAAGTAACTCATCAGTTTGGAATTTTAACTCAATATTTTTAAAAAATCCCATTTAAAAAGAGTAAGTGAATCCCTGTCATAACGGTAGTGTTTTTTAAAGTTATACCAATAGGATGTCTAATATAAATTCGTTAAATAATAATGATCTTTCAATACATAAAATATTATCTAATTATCAGAAATCAATTATCAAGATACCCAAGCTCTCAGATGACATAAAAGCCAGCGTCTATGGCACGTTGAATACACCAGTTCCCATTAGATCACTGAAGTTAAGCAACGTCCGGCAAGGTTGTGCCATGTGGGTGTCCACGTGGGTTCGTGCCCACGTGATGCTGGCTATTTTTCCGGCCCAAACCAGGCTGGGTGAGGTCAATGTGGGTAGCTGGTTTGAAATTTTCCAGCGAATGAAGGGTGAAATCCCCGTTTTGAATGGCCAATAGATGTTAAAGAGTCGTTAAGCCAAAAANATATACCAAAAAAAAAAAAAAATAAAAAAAAAAGATGACATAAAAAATCCCCAAATTTTTTTTATTTTATTTCTGTCATTTCTTACAAAACAATGGGTCCAAGGATTTTATCCCTACTCATTTAACAGGATACATTCTACCGAAGTATTGACCAAGTGTGTAAAAAGAAGCTATTTCGTTTTTCTATCTTATCAGATGAAGGACTCTCCATGGGGGTGATTTGAATAATTAGCCTGTTCTGCGCTACATCAAAATGTCAGCTTAATCACTAATAAAAGAAAAAGCGAAAAAAACCTTCTAATGTCAGTAGAAATTTCGAAAAAAAACTTTTTCAAATTTTCGACCCGACCAGGATTCGACACGGTACCTCTCTGGTGCAAGCTGAACGTGATGCGCACTCTGCCACGGAGTCGTTTATAATAATAATCATATCAACAATGAAAACCGAAACAGCAACAATAATAAATAATAATGAAACCACTAAAAATATGGGGATATGTCAAGTCAATATATCACAGATAGGGTTAATATCTTTATTCTTGGGGTACCTTATCAACCCTGTTGCATTAAAGGGTAAAATCTTTTGAATTTTTGTTTGACAAGAAAAAAAAGGTATAAAAGCATGAAATTATGGCTAATAACTTTTATATTATGTTGGTTGGAGCCTTTCAAAAAAAAATAAAAATAATAAATATCTGATTTTCACAGAACCCTTTTCATTTTTAACTCTTTCTAAATTCCTCAGGTAGGGTTATGATGGTTGAACAAGTGCATTAGGTTTTGATTCAATCCTTTACTAGATGTTAGATATTTTATATTACAAATTAAGGCGACTTTGGGTTTTGATAATTTTGAAACATCAGTGGCCTTGCATTGTGGCGTTCGTGATTGTGGGCAACTCACGTCTCGCGACCATATGGTCTCGCGTTCCAGGGGACTCCCAGATTGATGTATAAAACCTTTCTTTACCTTATGACAAATATTGTGAACATTATTAAAATTTTGTAATCAGTCGGTCAATCATCAATATGTGGTTGAACGTGTTTCCTTGAGGATACCAGATCCAAGGATCAGGTCTTCCGGAGGTATCTTATTCAAGGTCCCCAATATTAAGGAGACTTATATATTCAAGTCCCTTTAAAAAAAACCAAGTCCCTCTACAACAGTATGCCGGTAAAGCCGGAAAAATTCTAAGACGGTAGGGATCCTTTGAGCGTCAGTAATTGCTGCATTTGTGTCTGAATCTCGCCGACATAGATGTGGTGTAGACGCTATAATTAAAAAAAAAGCATTAAACAATGAAACAGAATAAGAAATTTGCATATAAAGGATCGCTCGAAGACCGTCAAAAAAACGAGCGGTGTCTTGAGGTTGACGAGGTTTTAGGATGGATCGATATTAAATTGATAAGTAAGTTTTTCGATTAAAATCAGCTTTTTTTTATCATTGATTAATAGCGTCTATGCACGTTGAATACAGCAATTCCCGATAGATCACTGATGTTAAGCAACGTCCAGCGAGGTGTCCACGTGGGTTTGCGCCCTCGTGATGCTGGCTATTTTTTCGGCTCAACCCAGACTGGGTGAGGTCAATGTGGGTGTCTGGTTTACAAGTTTCCAGCGAATAGAGGGTGAAACCCCGTCTTAAATTACCAATATAGTATCTTAAAGAGACGTTAAGCCAAATTTAAAAAAAAAAAAAAAAAAATGTAATCAAATGGAAGTTTTTCAGAATTTCAATTTAAGGGACCTTTCCCTTACTGTTTCGATGCAATATTTGTCTCACGAGGCTGAGTGCATCCCGAAAGGCAGTAATATGTGATGTTTTTCCTTTCGGACTTCTAATTCGAGTAGATATTTAACCCTAGGATTGCCAAGCTCCATTTAGTTACGTGCATTGCCAAGGGCGTGGGGGGGTACAAAGTACCCGCAAACAAAATAAAGGATAAAATGATTTTTTTATTACAATAAGTCGCTATTACTTTATTATAAACTAAATGAATTATTACCTTACATAAAAGTAAAATTAAATCCCAGGAATAAAATAATGTAAATGAAAGTAAAAAAAAATCGCTAGACCCTAGGAAATCTATTCTGAACCAGAACTTTGTCCTTCCTGACATCCCACACAGACAAATGTCTTTTGACAGTGTTTACACACACTTATTTCTTGCATGTGGTACATAATTAGACATTTTAGACACTTTAGACAATTTATGGTAGCTTTTAATGGTAGCTTTAGACAATCAATGTATTGGTTACATGCATTGTATAAAGTACCCGCGCCCAAAGTTTGGCTTCAATATCATCCCTTAGAAGGCTTAGAACATACATATTTTTATATACTATGATGGAAAATATTGTTTGTGACAATTATTAAAGGTCTCATTAAAATAAGTATCATAAATTGATTACTATAAGCTTTTTGCTAAAACGCGGGTACTTTGTCCCCCCCCCCCCTTGGCAATGCTAGGGTTAATAACCTGTTCCCACTTCATATGAATACCATCTGATTTTTCCGATAGACTTTTATGCACAGTTTCTGATACGTTTTTTTTTACTGAAAGCCATTCACAAATTTTCACTATACATGCTATCACAGGCACCTCTCATTGGACTATAGTAGCTTTGGGCAATACAATTTGCTCCGAAAAAAAATATCATTTAATATGTATTAGCATTATACAGACGGAAAAAATGCCTGTTCACACTCTCACTAAATTTACTCAAATCAATTGGAAATAGGTTCTGCAGATCCTGTTCACACCATCCGTTTTTTTTCTGTTCTATGAAGAGGGGTATTAGATTTTTTTATTTCAGAAAGTAATTTATAAGCTTTAATTTTAATTGGTAAAAGAAAGTATTAATATAGGTAATTTGAATTTACAAGTTAGTCATGGAGAGAAAAAATATTGATCCTTAAGTTCTAATCCCACTTATGGGAACAAGATCTGTATTGTGAGATCAAAGTAGTGATGAATATAAAAATGAAACACTCAAACTATCGGCTTGGCGAGAAGTTTGTATACTCAATCCTGAATTTTCAGCTTATTGTAAAAATACCACAGGACTATAAATTCATCGTCGTCCAACACGTCCATCTTGCAAAGCAGCATTGAAAAGAATGAGAAAAAACGGACACTTTTGATCCGTAAAAAAAAAAAGCAGGAGTGAAAAATATGAATCACATTCAGTAAATAAACGGGCAGTGTGAACAGGCTCTAACACACCTGACATTGAATAAGTCGAAAGATCTGGCGTTAAGCACGATGATGTGGACATTTTCATCTTCATGATTACCAAACAATAATCTGAAAATGTTAATGAAAAATCTTGGAGGCTCCTAAGTTATGAACCCGAAAATGTAGAGAAGCGAATTTATAAAAATTACCCATATTTGAAATTCAATATTTATTTTATCCTTCCTGCATAGTCCCTTTTCTTTGTTTTCTTGAAACCATATTTTTATGAATTAAACATCATCAAATTTGAAAAAAAAAAAATCTTAAATTTCAATTTTTATTTTTTAGAAAAACATGCTTTTTTGGCAATAAGAATGAGAATATTAAAATAATAAGACCAAGGTTACATCTTCTGTGCATATCTTCTCCTTTTGCATCTTTTCCTTTTTTTTTTACAATATTTTGCGGGGGTTAACGTTCAGTGAACTCAAAATTCAGGTAACAAAAAAAAAATCTTTCAAGATGAACCTCATGATAATCATATTTTTTGACCCCTTTGTAAAGAAAGGCTCTCTCAGAAAAAGAGTATCCAAAAATGAGAGAGGGTTCAGAAAAAAAGGTTATTTTGAAAATATTTGTTGCAGAATAGATATGAGTTCGTTGTGAAACCTTACATTTATTGCAGAATGATTGGAACTGCTCCATATTTTTGGAATATTGGAAATACTTGTCTTAATCTAAGGTTTTGTATTTTTTTTTGTTCTAAACGAAAAAAAAAAATACTATACAGGATTTTTCACTTTTCAGGAGCTTTAAGCTGTTGTGCTTGTTTTGAAATAGATGAAACAGAAACACCGACACCCTGTTTTTATTAACTTTTAAATAAATTAAAAAAAAAACCACTTACCAAAAACACTATTTATAATTATTTATGAAGAAACTAGTTTCGAATCATTCGATTCATCATCAGTCTAGTCGAGTCGAAAGATGGAAGTTGACTTAGTTGTCTAGATGGAAGTTGTGTTTCTATTCCTTTGCTGAGACCATGGTCTCGTCACTGCATTTGAGTTTTGGGTCCACCTGCTACTTGTATGACTTTACTACTAGATTAATGCAGCAATCAAGAACTGTACTAAGTTCAAAGTTAGAAAACATTTAGGACACTTGGTAGAACTATCAATAACAAGAAATGAAAATGACAAACACTTCTACAATAGTAAATTTGTAGAACTTTTGTGTTAAGTGTTTTTGTCAGAGTGTTTTTCATTTCTTGAAGTTGTCTTCTTCAAGCCCATAACACACCTGGCGTTAGTTAACGTCAGTTATCTGATAAGAATTGAACTGTATATCCTCTTATTTTGTAGGTAAATGTATATTTCTTTGTGTTATTATGTCACAATTTTAGTGGGCATCATAGCATTACAAGTTTTTTCTCAACAATCACTCCAATATCACTAAGCCTAAGTTACACATTAACAATTTCCTTATATTACTATCACTTGTCGCTATTACCATAGCTACTCAATTATTGTCCTCAGGAGGCTGAGTTACCCCCAATCACAACCAGACCAAGTAGAAAAATTGGAAAAAAAAACTTTATCAAATTTTCGACATGTCGAACCCGGAACCTCCTTTGTACAAACCGAGTGTGATGCGCACTCGGCCACGGAGACGTCCACGTATTTTTTTTTGGTATAGAATAAGAAAATCCTCGACGTGTTCTACAACCTACGTCGCCTTATATAATTATCCCAAATGCTGTCTGTAGTTTGACGTTTGGCGTCACATTTGATTTGATAAAGAGTTATAAAATGATGATAGTGTCAAATTTTAGTAAGGGCATTCCAATATTGAGAATCTCCAAATTGAAAATTAATCTTGAGTGGCATACCATGCCACAAAAAGGAAACACTTGTGAGGTCCATCATCTACTTGAATGACAAAATTAATTTCGGTCAATTTTCTCCGGTCATCTTTTTATTTTTTAGGATAGTTAAATATTTTTGACAGGTTAATAAGATCTCCATCAAAACAGAGAAACCTTCAATATTTTTTGGTTCGCAAAACCCTTTTTTTTGGGGTAAAAATATAATTTGGGTATATTGTTTGAGTGGTTTTGTAATTTGTGGGCACACAAGAATGATGAAATCTTTTTATATTTGTTAACAAGTTTTTGACTTTCTTTGTTTAGAAATTTTAATTGACAGATAGATTTAGGGAATAATATCTACTTGTCAATCTGGGGATGCTTTCAGTTAGGGTGAAAATAATTTTTGAGACAAATTTTGAGGCTTTGGTTCGATTACTACTTAGAAGGATTGTTTTCTAAGAAGAAAATAATGTTCCAAGTTCGGTTTGTCTGTCATCTTTCCTCAACTTCTTGATAAAGAGCCATCTCCAAACATCTCTTAGTGGATGTGCCAAATATAATTTTTCATTTTTACAACCTCCCAGGCCTAGTAATTGGTATCACACTGGTTTTTCACCTGTAAGACATAGTTTCTTATCCTGATTTAACTGAAATATTTTTTGGAATTTTGCTTGGTTGTTTCGGGTATAACTGAGTAGCTACTTAAGGTGTGAGTAGCTACTTTCTAAACAAAAACAACATCAGTAACAACTGTTTGATTACAGTACTGTGTCTATGGGCAAGCATCAAAGTGATGTCAATTTCTGAATATATTTTCTTTACGATATGTATTATTAGTGGATGCACCAATTTCACTTTTTCAATTTTGTGGTAGTCCTAAAGTTTTGTTTACGTTATATATTATTAGTGGATGTGCCAATTTCACTTTTCCATTTTTGTGGTGGTCCTAAGGTTTAGATTTTCCATTTCTTATTTTCATTAGTGGATCCGCCAATTTCACTTTTTCATTTTTGTGGTTGTCTAAAATTTAGTTTTTCCGTTTCTTATTTTTATTAGTGGATGCACTAATTTCACTTTTTCATTTTTGTGGTTGTCCTAAAATTTAGTTTTTCCATTTCTTATTTTCATTAGTGGATGCACCAATTTCACTTTTTCATTTTTGGGGTTGTCTAAAATTTAGTTTTTCCGTTTCTTATTTTTATTAGTGGATGCACTAATTTCACTTTTTCATTTTTGTGGTTGTCCTAAAATTTAGTTTTTCCGTTTCTTATTTTTATTAGTGGATGCACTAATTTCACTTTTTCATTTTTGTAGTAGTCCTAAAATTTTGTTTACGTTATATATTATTAGTGCATGCGCTAATTTCAATTTTTCATTTTTGTTAAAAGTTAGTTCTTCATGTCTTACCCATGTTGGTGGATGCGCCAAATTTACTTTTTCATTTGATGGTGGTTATGCTATAATGATGAAATCATTAAAAATGAAGGTAATTTGAGCTTAATTATAGTATAAGGGCGGAGCGATCTTTACAAATAATAAACCAAACAGGAAATATTGAATGGACATTTTTATTGATTGAATGATATTTAATTTAATTCTCCCAAAATTTTGAAAATAATATGGGTTTTAAAAAATCAAAACTTAAATAGTCTTAAACAGAAATTAAATGAATGCTGGCCCTCCCCCCTAACAATTCTCTTGGAGCCCCCTTTCTGTTAATATTCATTTTGTTCTCATAAAATACAAGTTTAACCGGGCTGATTGTCCTTTGATTTTATAGCACAGAAATTCGTGTGACTATAAACTTGGATAATTTGTACAATCTCTGGACATAATTTCGGTCTGTTGTTTCACTGCATTAAAAAACAGTTAATCAGTTGTTCTTATTCACCTGTACACCCTGAAAAACGAACAAACATGTGGTGTCCCAGAATTGACTCCTATTACGAGAATACTCAACGGGCTTCCAGTGATCTGACCGGAACTGGGTTAATCATTGTTCCCCTTTACTTTGAACCCACCTGATTAACCCATACCACAGAGGATTGTATTTAGAGTGTGGTTATAAATCTTTTGCTATTTGTACATCAAAGAAGTAAAAAATATTAAATACTGAATAATACAATATTATGGAATGAGGACCAGGAGATCTAGAAGCCATTTTTTGTTGTCAACAAACAGAGAAAGCTTTAGAATAAACAAATTAAACTTATCAATTGCTCCGCTGAATTGGGTTTCGTTTGCTGCGCTCATCTGGTTTCTTTTTTTGTTTTTATTTAAATCCTTACTTTTTAAATTTTATTATTATTGAACTACTTGCAAGTCTCTAATGAGACTGTAATTATCACCGCGACCTTTATTTAGATCTATATTATGACTAGCGGTGGAGATGGACTTAGATTCGAACCAACAACCTCCTGGTTACGAATCCATCGCATCAATCAACTGAGCCCCTGGATTATTTCTGATTGTATTAGGTTGTTCAAAAATTACCTAATACAATCGTTTTTTCTTCAGCATTACCCGGGGTATACCTTATGGAGGCAACCTCCATCTCGGAAGAAATCGGTTTCTATGAAAAGTATGAACCTATCCAACATAAATCAGGATTTGTTGATTTCATCGCCAGGAAGTGAATTGGTAAATAATATCCATTCTAATTTAACAAAGAAAATTAAAAATCTGAGGCTTATTGCAAAAAAAAAAAAAAAACATGTATCTT
>CM022879.1:4080527-4092291 GCA_012654025.1 Pachypsylla venusta | reverse complement strand
TATGCCTAGGGACACGAAAAAAGTATCGATACTTTCAAGTATCGATACTTTTGCACTGATACTACTTGCGATACATAATTTCACTCTTAATTGCATGTAAATATGCATTCGTCTTAATCTTAATTGCATTATGCAAGATTTCAGTGTTTTATCAATTAAAACTACATTAGAATACGCTGTATTGTCTTCCCTAAAGCAATACCGTTTTTGGAGCACTTAGAGTTAAAAAGTTCAAATTTTCTAATTTTCCCCTTTACTTGGATGTCAATTTCTGACATCATGCAAAATTTCAGCGCTCTAGGTATACAGGAAGTGCCTGAAACTTTTGATGATGAGTGAAACTCTTGAATACCCCGAGTATTTCAATCTTATACAAAATGCTAGGAAAGTATCGATACTGCGCGGTATCGATACTTTTTTGTCAATACTTTTCTGGTATCGATATTTTTCTATCGATACTACTTTCAAGTAAAATATCGATACTTTGCTATATCGATAACGTATCCATGTCTACTTCTTTAGCTGTAACCTTTTCTTGGCACAAGAACCTTCTCACAGTGACATATGAACTGCGTAGAATCCTGCATTCCTCCGAAGAACTCTCATCTCATCATTAGTTTGAAGCAGAGTTTTTTTGAAGGCTTGGATGGCCTTTTCAACAACATCCTTCTGTATTTACACGGGCTTAGGTATCTGTGTACAGAAAATGCACAACATTTTTTCTATCATTTGAGCGTTCGAGATTCGATTTTTTTTCTTCTTCGGGAACTGGTATATTCAACTTGCCATTGTTTTTGAAATGACACGATTGGGGCCATATTATAAAACTCCACTTGAGTGCGAGTTGGAGCAATCACTACCACTTGAGTCTCTGATTTATATTTTAAAAAANAGCCAACGATACGTGGTGTTCCCAAGCGGTCACCCATCCAAGTACTGACCATGACCGACGTTGCCTAACTTCAGTGATCTGACGGGAACTGGTGTATTCAATGTGGTATGATCGTTGGCTTTAACACCTGAGTGTCTGATTTGTATTTTAAAAAATGTTCTGACCCAAAAAAATTACATGTAATTTTATTATAATACTAGCTGTAAACATGTAAATTTCACACTTACATGGTGCAAAGAAGGTCCCTGCCTCTCAAGTCTCAAATTTCAAGTCTGTAGCATTAATAGTTTCGGTTCTACGTTGATCAGTCACTCAGTACATTGCCTTTTATATATAAAGATAGATGAAACAGAAATTTTACAAGTGCCAGTGGCCACTTCGTTAATTTGTAGTCGGAGTGGTAACTCACACTAAAGTGGCGTTTTACAATATGGGCCCTCAGTATACTTATTCCAAACTGGACAACCATTCAAATTTCATTAATGGACACCCTGTAATAAAAGGAAAAGTGTCCATCAAGGGGTTCTCTAATTCTCTTTCGATCTAAATAATGTCCAATTACTTTCATTTTTAGCGTGAGAATGATTTTTTCATAGAGAATTTTAATGTAACAAGTTGAAAAGAAGGGAGTAGGTACAATTGTATTTAATTTTCAAGTGAAATGGAAAATGTTGATAGATGATTGAGAAGACAAGCAAAGCGGCAAGCAGCAAGCAAGGAAGTTCCTATTAACAATGTTAATGACGATCTATGTGGGTGTTGTAGGAGTTACCATAACAACGGAAATAGCGAACCCCTCCATTCATTAACAAAAACACCCTAGAAATAAATTGAGAAAGAAGGATATTTTTCGGCCATTATTACTGACCAACCTTACCCTATCTTAATCTTTATTAAAGTTCAAACAGAGGGGAAGATAGATACACAGGTCTAGGTTGTAGCCAGGATAATGTAGTTCATAACATGAGCATATAGCAACTAGAGTACAGTTTGTTAGGGTTATAGTATCCAATGCAGTGTATATCTATAGCAGGACTCATGAGTGGAGTCGGAAGACTGGGCTACACCTTGGCTTGCTGAGGGGAAGATAGATACACAGATCTAGGTTGTAGCCAGGATAATGTAGTCCATAACATGAGAATATAGCAACTAGAGTACAGTTTGTTAGGGTTATAGTATCCAATGCAGTGTATATCTATAGCATGAGTAGAGTCGGAAGACTGGGCTACACCTTGGCTTGCTGAGGGGAAGATAGATACACAGGTCTAGGTTGTAGCCAGGATAATGTAGTTCATAACATGAGAATATAGCAACTAGAGTACAGTTTGTTAGGGTTATAGTCGGCTTCATTATAGAGATGAGCAAGCTATTAATTAGGTGACTTAATTTGGTCCAAAGCCCGTGCAAAATGCAGAAGGTTTGGTGTTAAGAAGGGCATCCAACCTAAAAAAAACTGAGTCCTTCACTGCAGACGCGTAGCCCTTCTGGAAGAAAAGCTTTGTTTTGAGACTGGTGCTATTCTGTTTTAGATTCACACAAATGAGATTCATCTTCTCAAGGAAGAATATTGTTTCGCGACATCAGGACCTTTAAAATAATAGCCCACGACACAATTGTTAACTATATTAGACACTTTTTAAGGTATTCCCTCATCAGTGGCCAGATCACCAAAATCATTTTCTGACCTAAAAGCATTCTACACGGCCACGTACTTCCCAAAATTTTAATTTTCAAGTGAAATACAAACCAAAAAGAGGCCCCTCTTGCTGACAAATTATTTTGTTTAATTTTATAAGGATGATTTCTGTAAACTTAAGAACTAACTTAAATAATGGACATCAAATTCGGAGAAGACGTTCGGGAAGTATTGGGGAACAAAACAGACAATCAGACGTTTTAAAGAATGGAGAAGGATATTTTTTTTCGCGACGATTCCAAATATTTTGTACTGAAAATAATACACCGAAATTTTGGTGTTAAAACTACCCTCGTTCGGTCAGGTGAACCTGGAAAATGGCCCAACTCCTCTGGGAGAATATTAGAGAGAAAAACATGCACAAATATTTAGAACGATTTCCTGATACTGAAGAACAAACAAAAATGAGCCGTTGACAAGACGGGTATAAAATATAAATGAAAGTATATCAAATTGATTCAGAAAAAACAACAACAAAAAATGTAAAAAAAACAATCATTTCTTTGTGTTCTTTATGTCACAATTGCTTCTCAATTGTCCTCAGGAGGCTGAGTTACCCCCAAACACAACTAGACCAAGTAGAAAATTCGAAAAAACCTTTTTCAAATTCTCTAGGAATCGAACCCGGAACCTTCTTGGTGCAAGCCAAGTGTGATGCGCACTCTGCGTGGCAGAGTGCGCATCACAATTTTCTATCTTTCGTCTGATTATACATAGGTACATCACAATTTTCTATCTTTCGTCTGATTATACTAGTACACGCTTCAACCTTTAAATTTTCCAAAACGTTTTCGTAAAACTAATTCTGACCTACTTGAACTATTTTTTTTCGCATCAGGCGCTTTAACTAATAGCAGAAGCTATGTCCTCCGCGCCGATTTCTCAAAATTAACTAAATTTTATCATACAGGTTGATCATTTTGAGGTACCTGAGTGATCACACCTTGCTCGTCATCAGCCAGGGAGATTTCGAAGGAGAAAGAACGCCTGAGACAGCTATGAAGGGTGGTCACACCTTGTTCGTCATCGGCCAGGACAGTCTCGGAAGAGAAAGAACGCCTGAGACGGCTATAAAAAGGGTGCAGGTGAGAATGTGGCGCACAGTCAAAGACTCATCGCAACGACAAACCGGTGGAGGCGATTTTTTAAATAAGTAACTATGAGTCAGTCTGGTGTGGCCAATTCTTATATCCTGGTCAATACAACCTCATACGAGTATCTCTAAAGTTGGTGGGCCAAGAACATAAATATAGTTCATTTTATGATCTTTGTTAGGGCCAACGAGATCCCAAGAAGACTGCTACAGTTTTAAAATTTTTGGATTGGCCGAAAGTCAAGTGGAGAACATAAATTCAATTGTGATGCTAAGTGGGAAGATTTTGCATATTCGCCAACGTTCTCATTTCCAGCGATGCCGCAATGAGAAGGACACCAAAGAAGAACAATATCCCTGGAATCATCCGAGAGGCCAGATCAATCCTCTGTAATAAAACTAATTTTTTTTGCGTATTTGTATACCGTTGGCGGTTAGCGGTTTTCGCATATCCTGCTTGAAGTGAGAACGACAATAGCTAGAACTTTAAACTTGGTACCTATTCATATCAATTTCATATAAGAAATTGAAAAATAAAACTTAGGTTGAAGTGTAATATATTGTTGGCCGCTAGTTAGAGGTTTAAAGCCACTTTTTGACGGTTCTGTCTAAAACTAGAATGGGAAGAACTACAACTTGAAATTTGGTGCCAAATCATATCAATTTCATATAAGAAATTGAAAAATACAACTTGAGTTGAAGTATAATACAGATTGTTGCTCTGGGGACTTCAAAACGTGTTTGGCATTGAAAACTCGACATCGAAAATTTCAGTCCATTACAATACTTACTTCTTTCTTATAAATAAGGAAAGTCGTGTGATGTTCACACCAGATTTTTAGCAATAGATTAGTTCGATAGATACCATTACAAAACACATGGAATGTCTAAAGTCTTTGAACATATCAACAATCCTTTTCTTAAGCATACGCTTAGTGAAGGTAAGGAAAGAAAACTCAGCAAGCCATGAAAATATTCAAAATGTTTTTTAGAAAAGAAAAAAATGTACAGGGTGGTGTTGTGAACAAGAATATTTAAACAATAAATAAATTAAAATAAGAGAAAACAAATATTTATATGCTACGTAGGAGGAGGAATCACGTTTATAAGTTAAATTAGGACCCATTGCTCATCTTCTCTGCAGCCTTCTCAAATTGCTATCATTTACCGCTCTTATGAAGAAAGATGAAAGATTGTCGTTTAATGAGATAAAATGGTTGGGCACATTACAAGACATGACGTTGCCAGCGTCTATTGCACGTTGAATACACCAGTTCCTGTTAGATCACTGAAGTTAAGCAACGTCCAACGAGGTTATTCCATGTGGGTGTCCACGTGGGTTCACGCCCTCGAGATGCTGGATATTTTTCCGGCCCAACCCAGGCTGGGTGAAGTTAATGGTATTTGCAAGTTTCCAGCGAATGGAAGGTGAAACCCCCGTCTTGAATGACCAATAGATGGAAGATTGCCGTTTAATGACATAATGGTTGGGCACATTTCAAGACATGACGTTGCCAGCGTCTATGGGACGTTGAATACACCAATTCCCGTTCGATCACTGAAGTTAAGCAACGTCCATCGAGGTTATTTCATGTAGGTGTCTACGTGGGTTCGCGCCCTCGATATGCTGGATATTTTTCCGGCCCAACCCAGGCTGGGTGAGGTCAATGGTATTTGCAAGTTTCCAAAGAGTGGAGTGTGAAACCCTTTTATTTTAATTTTATTTGGCTTAGAGAGTCGTTAAGCCAAATAAAATAATAAAAAAAAAAGATTGGGATTTTAAACATTAAATGGGAAAATATCAATATCATGAAGAATATCATAGAATTTTCACATGTATCATAAACGGTTAAAGTTATGTAATTATCTACTTGGTCTGGTTGTATTTGAGGTTAACCTCCTGAGGACAATTGGGTAGCTATTGTAATAGCGAGAAGTAGTAGCATTATCTTTTAAAACTATTGATTGAGACGAGAGTGAGAAAAAATACAGTTCCAGAAAGAACAGAATTATAGGGAGATAAAAATTTGAACTTTAGACAGGGAAATAAGGGGAACTCTTGCAAACTAGTACCAATATTGGCTTGGGCTTGAATGCTGTATGTGCACCCAGTATGTTATGATCACAAATAATAATAAACACATCATATTATTAAAAGATGAATTTAGAGTTGATAAAACTCGAAGATCTGGCAAGCAAAGGCTTATTCCACACGATTGAACGTTGTAAAAGGTGTTAATATGGAAAGAGTTCTGTCAATATTTTCTTCAGGTTTTGTAATGTTTTCAATGTGTACTTCTTTCTTTATGTCGGCATGAGGTGTGAAATACTTTCTAATTTTATTTTGCAAGTCTGTTATTCAGTTTATCTTCTTCTCTGTCGAAGGTAACTGGTTCTTTCAATGGGTATTCAACTGTAGAAAATCTGCCTCCGAATAAAAATGGGAAGTATTGGTTCGTGTTCATCCTGCATATGGTAACATTTAAAAAAAACACAGATTTCTCATTTTTTGTTTCGCCAGGGGTTGCAGAGTTTCCATGCACGAATATAGACCTCTTGATTTGAGGGGGGCACAATCGAGCAATATACCTAATAGAAAATTTGGAGGGGGGAGGGGAGGGACTCGAAACCTAGAGACCGGGGTTCGATCCTGGGCAGTACTTTTTAATTTCTAATGCAATGTTTATCGAGGTACAATACCTAATTTGTTAAAAACTATAGAGCATATACCTACCATAAGTACCTTTCATGAGCGATTTTAATAAGCGTGATGACGAAAAAAATAGTGCCATGACGGATGACAGAATTTTTTATTTAGATACGTATTTCTATTTAGTCTCAGGATTGGGAATTATTTAGGGGCCCGAGCCCCCCTCTCAATGGGATAAAAGGCAAAGTGGATCACCATTCATTTGATGTTTTTTTTAAAAAAAATACATGAAACACCACCCGCTTAAAAAACGGGGGGCACGTGCCCCCCGGGTCCTCCCCTATATCCGCGTATGAGAGTTTCCAACTCGTAACTCTAAAATGGCTGGTCAGAATTTTGTAAACTAAGTATGTCCTAAAATATGGATATGGACTAAACGGCCACTAAAAACTTTTTACTCATTTGAGTATATAATAAGATATCGGACCTGGACTTAATGAATTTGACCAATAAATTGGACATTTGGTCTCGTATATTGAGAATATATGGACATTGCCTAGGTCTCATACTTTTCCTGGTGTCCTAGACCATGATTATGGGGTCTATTCCCCATAATCTTATTTGTCTTTATATTGAGAACATATGGACACTGCCTAGGTCTCATACTTCTCCTGGTGTCCTAGACCATGATTATCGGATCTATTCCCCATAATCTTATTTGTCTTTATATTGAGAACATATGGACATTGCCTAGGTCTCATACTTTTCCTGGTGTCCTAGGCCATGATTATGGGATCTATTCCCATATATTTTTCGCTCTCTGCTACCATTTGAAATGTGGTTACATCTCTTTATAGGTATTTAGATTTCCTTTTTTAAATGAAATAATTTATTATTGTCATTTAACTTTTGTTGCAATACCGAAATATCCTCGGGAAAATATTTGCAAATTTTTCCTTTTTAAATTTCTTTGAATTTGTTTCATTACTTTCAACCGGATTTGTGCAATAGATTCTCTTCAATGACCTTTTTTTTTAAATGCTCACGTTCACCACATGCTCCTACTATTTTAATTCCATAATTATAGCGTTTTTTATTCCAGCAATATTTTATGCTTTTGTACATAAAAATCGTAAACTCCTTATATTCAATTTATAAGATCCTGTATTCGTCCATCATATTCAAATATTTTTCCTCTTTTTTTACAATTAATAAATAATTTACAAATATTTGTAAATTTCCAATAAAGCGGATAATTTTCTGTAAATATATTTCATTATTACTTCAATTCTCTAATACTTTCTAATATGTCATCTCTGTCTATATCTTATACAATATGTTTGGACATTTCAATGAAATTGTCAACAATCTTTCTTCTTCTTTTTCTTCAATGGTAATTACTTACACACCATTTAATTCTTAAAATTCATAATGATGGTTGGACTTGAAAAAAAAAAAAAAAAAAAAAAAAAATTTGGATTATTGTTAAATTTTAATGCAACAATTTAATCGAGCAAGAGAAATATGTATCCATTGAGATGATAGCTTGGATGACATTTTTATCATAGTTGATAGTGTAGTTAGTGGATAAATAACCGACAGGTGTGAAGGTGTTAAGTAACTAGGAAAAGGGTATTTAAAACTAATGCAAATGTTGATTTGGAGATTTAAGTTACGCCTCGTAAAGTAATATACTCGTACAATGAGCAATGAGATATATGTTGATAGTATTAGGTACTTTACGTCAAAGTGTACCTATGCGTTCTCTCTACGTCACGGATAATATATGTTGGGTGACTTTTGTTGTGTATTTGATAATAATCGGTTGGGTTGTTGATAGCAGGGACGTACACAAGGGGGGGGGGGGCTGGCCGGCTATAGCCTTCCAACCCCGAATTTTTTTTTTAGATAAGCCGTGAAATGTGAAACGCGAGTGCATATCATTTAACCCTGCGGTTCTTTTTCAATGTCACGCAGAAATTTTTTTTTGGGAAAGGTGTTTCATACTTTCATAACAAAGTGCAAAGTTAGGGCGATTTAACTTTTTTTCTACATATTTTCAAATTTTCAATTTATAGAAAACCTACCTTGTACCTAGCTTGCTTTTTATTATTACCTATTATTTTTTGTGGTTTGTGATATGTATTAACTAATTGAATAGAGTTTTTAATAATTACATTTTTAACTAAAATAAGCTGGGTGGGTTTCACCAAGAGATTTAAATGTTAACTGGAGAGTTAACAGGCAGGTTTTCATTGAACCCATCTGAGGTTTCATCTGGGGTCTCAGATAAATATTTTCCCTCTCGATCGGTCAGTGGGATTTTAGGCGAAAAACTTTAACCTAGGTAGCTTAAGAGGAGGGAGAAACATTTCTAAAAAAAAAAAAGCCCATATATTGGGCGCGATAGAGTACATCATCTATTAGGTGGAGGCGTAGGAACGGTACGGCGAACCGGCCCGGATGCCGGTCCTATAGGGTTTTGCTACGCCTTTTATCTCTAGAAACATTCGATTATCGGGTGGGGGGGGGGGGGTTGTAAAGCCCTATATTTACACTTTTTTACATTATCTGTGAAACTAGTTGGGTTCAACACCACGACTCTGTGATGGTACCTACTTGGTTTGCTCAGCCCCCCCCTCCGAAAAAAAATCCTGCGTACGCTCCTGGTTGATGAGATAAAATGAATTGCCAGAAAGATTCGGGAGAAAATTAAGAATGGTCATATTTAAGCTGATGTCTATGTCGCCTCTATCTTTACCTAGAATTTTTAAAATCTTCCGACTGAGAAGATAGTAGTGGAATGAAGCCGAAATCACGTTTATCTCATATCTCTCGATCTTCGTTTTGAACTTATAACTCTGGTGTGAAATTGTAACTCGAATTTTTTATCAACAATATATAGGTATGTATTAAATAATTTCATGATATTCAAACCTTTAAGAGCGTCAATAAGAAGTTCAACATACCAATTTCCGTTGAGCTACTTCCAATTAATATTTAGTGGGCGACACACTAGGTGCGAATTCCCGTGCTACACTGGCCAAACTGGTTCAACCTGGGCTGAGTGGGGTCAATGTGGGAGGCTGCTCTTTAATTTTCCAGAAATGGAGGGTAAATCCTCGTCTCAAATGAGTTTACATTTTAGAGAAACGTTAAACGAAAAAAGTACAAAGTTCTAAATGTGAGTTGATATGTATCAATACATTTTGAGATATCATTCCTTTAGGTACTTGGTAAATTTGACCACAAATTGAAAAATCCTCTAACGAAGGTTTCTGACGAAGTATGTCTGTTCGAGTTCGGCTGATATCATTTTCCGTTCTCAGATGAAAACTTTTAAAATTATCAATTTATTTTTTGAATTATCAATTTGTTTTTAATTCTCCGCCCCAAATCTTTCTGAAAATTTACTCCACGTGCCAATTCAATTTGGTTTAAGCCAAGATTATAATAAACAGAAGAAGATGAATTTTATATATTTTAATATAAAGCCAAGTAAACAACTGATAAAGAGAGAGAGAGGGGATCTAATAAATCTCGCTGTTTATTGTTTAGTTATAATAAAAGCAAAAGGAATTATCCTTTCTGAAGAAGAAAATGAATAAACCAAAAGCAGAGCAGAAGAGGAAAGAAATAACAATAAAAAAAAAATCTGATCTGAACATCACACGACTTTCTACATATAATTTTCTGAACATCAAAATGTCGCCAACCTACCAATTCAAGTTTCTCGTATCCCCCCTTTTAAGTCAGGATTCTTGAAAATCAACAAAAAACGACTGAAAACCGGCAACAGTAGAATTAATCTTAATCGAAAATTTCGTTATGCATGCTTATGGTTGCCCAAGATTCTTTTTTTTTTGGGAGGGGGTCTGGAGGCTTGATAGCCAAGTCAGGACTAACACCTGAAAATGATGATCATGGAAGGTGATGTTGTTTTTGATTGTTTTTCTTGTTGATTATGGTAATAAAGGTGGTGATGGTAATAATGAATTACACCTTGCAATATTGCAAATGTCACGCATAAAAAAAAAAATCGGGGGGGGGGGGGGGNGATCCCAAGGACCCCCCCCTGGGTGCGGCCTTGATGAGAACCAACAAAAAACTGCAACAATTTCGTAAACTATTTTAAAATTTATTTTTCGTAATTAGTAAGTGTGAACGTACATGTCATGTATTATATGCACAATAAAATTATTATTATTATTATTAACCAAAAGTTTCTTGACGCCCTCAAAGCGAAAATTTTTATATCTCTGACACCTAACAACGTTCTTAATATATTTTGTTCACCAACAAACTTACACACACGCAGACTTGAAATCTGGGCTTTGGGAACCTCAAAACAATATTAACTCGACAATAAAAAAATCAGCTCTCTACATTACTTTCCTTTTTATAGGATAGTAGGTATATTAGGAAAATATTACATTTTATCTTTCTTAGAGTCACTTTTGAAAAGATAAAAACGTATGCTGAATGGACTGGGGTCCAGAGACAAAGTTTGTCACTTTGATTTGACGGAAATTTAAATAGCTCTTTTATGAAACCATAAATATATAAATAAAGCTCTTCTATAGCCAACGATCATACCACGTTGAATACACCAGTTCCCGTCAGATCACTGAAGTTAAGCAACGTCGGGCGTGGTAATTACTTGGATCGATGACCGCTTGGGAACACCACGTATCGTTGGCCCACTTTTCCGGCCCAACCCAGGCTGGGTGAGGTCAATGTGGGTAGCTGGTTTGCAAGTTTCCAGCGAATAGAGTGTAAAACCCCCGTCTTGAATGACCAATAGATGTTAAAGAGACGTTAAGCCCAATTTAAAAAAAAAAACTCTTCTATACAATAATGTCTTTAGCAGATTAGAAACTGAGATGTAATGAAGAAGAATTTATAACTTGGTATGAAAACTTTATATTTATTGGTGGAATATATGATTATTTTACACCAAAAAAGAAAGAAAGAAAAAAAAATCAATTTATCTCATCGTGGAACAAATGTGATAAAAACATACAAAATGCTCGCACATGGAGAGGAGTTCACAAGAAGATAAATGATGCACACATTTGAACAAAGCCTTTCAAAACTACTTTCGCTTTCAGTATGGTCATCATCAAATGTCATTAACTTGGTCCATTTTGGCTATTCAACCTAGATCTATTTAGAATCGAACTCCTCTATACGATGTTTTTGATAAAGATGATCTGGACTAAAATATAATAAACTAGCTGAGTACCCGAACTTCGTTTCGAGAAGATGAGAGAAAAGAATGATAATAAATCTGACTCCCACATTAATAATCATATCACCGAGGTACAACCGTTTAAACGCGATCAGAGTATGCACATAGATTACATATTACATACACGTTTGTTAACCTATATGTAGAACATGGGGAGTAGTAACGGGTTGTTAAGCTGTGTA
>CM022879.1:4054863-4066875 GCA_012654025.1 Pachypsylla venusta | reverse complement strand
CGATTTTTGCCGCTTTTTAGCGGTTCTCAGTATCGCTGTCTAAAAGGAGAATGGTAAGAGCTAGAGATTTGAAATTTTATATGTATGTCACATTTGGGGTCTCAGCTATCTCCAAAACTTTTGGGCTCAATCAAATATACCGCTGGCGGTTTTTACCGCTTTAAAGCGGTTTTCATTAATGCTATCTAAAAAGGGAATGGTAAGAGCCAGAGACTTCAATTTTTTTTGTGGGTACCCCCAAAAAAATTTTTTATTGGGGGGGGTACCCCCTCAAAAAATGTATTATTTTTTGCCAGAAAAATAATAAACCCAGGTGTCACATTGGCAGAGTTTTTTTGAAAAATCTCAATTCGTGGTCTAATCGGGATCTAATTTTTACATTTTTTGTCAAGATTTCAGAATATGGTAGAAATGTAACTGCAGGGGGTCCACCGGAACCTATGAGAAAAAAAGTTTGGGACCCTCTCGCCTGAGCAGAATTCTCATTAAGAATTGATCTTGAGGGAACCTAATGGATTAATTGAAGTGTGGCTGTTGAAGGTGTGGGGAGGGGAGGGGGGGGCAAATAATTTCCCTTTTGTTCCTTTATTTTCTTTCTTGAAAACAATTATGCAAAGAGAGGAAAGTTGGCGTTGTAGGATAATTACATTTCCTTTGCAGATATTTTGGCTTTCGAAACCTTCTTTGTATGCCAGGTAGAAATATTTACGAGAGCTTTTAAATAATTTTCATTTAGCCACCGTTAATGGCACGTTGAATTTATAGGAAAAGGAAAAGTAAAAATGCCTCTGGTTAACCCTGTTTGGGTCAAGCATATTATTTTATTCCTTCCAATGCCGTATGATTGGTTGTGTCAATTTAATATTTTTGCAATATTTAGGATTAAAAAGACCATAAGGTACCATATGCCGCAGAATGGCGAACCTAATGAAACTTCACGTCTAATTATTTTCTATGAAGGGTGCCAAACTGACCACTGAGTAGATCACCCAAATTAAAAAATATCTAGAAAAAAAACCTAATCTAATATCAGGCTCGTATTTAAAGAGCCATTTGTAACCCACTGTTTATTACATTTTGATTTACGCAATATCTCCCGGTATATAGAATCAGCCAGCGTCTATGGCACTTTGAATACCCCAGTTCCCGTTGGATCACTGAAGTTAAGCAACGTCCAGCGAGGTAATGTTTCGGTACTTAGGTAATGTTTCAGTACTTCGGTACTATGGTAATTTTTCGGTACTTTGGTACTATGGTAATGTTTTGGTATTTCGGTACTATGTTAATGTTTCGGTACTTCGGTACTATGGTAATGTTTCGGTACTTCGGTACTGGACAAGTATTTCAGCCAGCGCCTATGGCACTTTGAATACACCAGTTCCCGTTGGATCACTGATGTTAAGCAACGTCCAGCGAGGTAATGTCTCCGTACTTCGGTACTATGGTAATGTTTTAGTACTTAGGTAATGTTTCAGTACTTCGGTACTATGGTAATGTTTCGGTACTTCGGTGCTATGTTAATGTCTCGGTACTTCGGTACTATGGTAATGTTTCGGTACTTAGGTAATGTTTCAGTACTTCGGTACTATGGTAATGTTTCGGTACTTCGGTACTATGTTAATGTTTCGGTACTTCGGTACTATGGTAATGTTTCAGTACTTCGGTACTATGGTAATGTTTCGGTACTTCGGTACTATGATAGTGTTTCGGTACTTCGGTACTATGGTAATTTTTCGGTACTTCGGTACTATGGTAATTTTTCGGTACTTCGGTACTATGGTAATATTTCGGTTCCTCGGTACTGGACAAGAATTCCCCGAATGGGCTCTTTTCCTTTTTCCAAAAGAAATACTTAAATGAGTATTATTTTGATTTTTTTCATTTTACCTACAATGCTGGCACCCCGGTCGCTATGCCCTTCTATCTCCATAGCAACTCACTGTCCTCACGAGGCTAAGTGGACCAGGAAACCATCCAAAACACATTGAAAATTATTGCCAGATCCAATCTAATTTTTCACCATTTGCAATACACCTTAGTAAGATATATTTTCATAAACCGGGCCTGGTTGTCTATCAAAGTAAATAATGAATAGACTCAAACCTAATCAATTAGGTTTCTACAACCCATCCATCAAACGAAATTTGCCAAAAGATCCCATCAGGTTGGGGCGGTCATATTTTTTTTTTTTTTTTTAATTTGTATTGANCAATAATTTTCTATTGTTCGGTGTATCTTTTTATAAAAAAAATAATCAAAAGAAGCCTTTTTCTTATTCAATTCGGCAGCAAATTGATGGTTAGTTACAATACAAATGACTTTGGCCGACTTAATAATCAATTTTTAGACGCCTACACCAAAGAAAAAAAAAAAACTCTAAATTTTGTTGTACATAGTTTTAAAAGCACGGAACTCAGAACAGGTCGCTGAAAGTGACGAAAAGTTTCTGCGAAAGGACCTTATTTTTCATGCGTTGGGTATGACTGATAGAAACTCAGCTTTGGAGTAATTTTTACAACAAAACCCAATATTATTGATTTTGGCAGAGGAGGCACTTAAAGAAAACAAAAAGCAATCCGATGGTATAACTTTAGTCAATGCTGAACCTGAGTTGTTAAGTCAGCCTTCTGTCAATGTTCTCGTTTACAAATTGCTCTAAATCCAGGTCTGACGAGAGGGGGTGGGAAATGGGGGGAATGCCCCCAGGCCCGGGATTTCCTAAGAGGCCCGGTGAGAAAATTGTTATAATCAAAATGTTCATGTTTTTTTCTGAATCAACTTAAAAGATTTGAAAAAATTTCAAACACACAAAATCAGAAGTTTAGCGATAGTGGGCTAATATGGGACAATGGCTATTGCAGGACACTGATTTCAAAATATAGTGCGACCTTTCAGCTTGTACAGCAATCATAAATATTGGTATATTTCGTAAACATTAACCAAAAAGAAGCGTACACGCCTTTTTACATCAAGTAAGTGAATTGCCTACTTTTACTTTTAGTACTGCCCATACGATGATTTTAGATGAAAAAATAATAGAGTGGCCCGTAAATCCCCCCCGGCCCGGATTTTCTTTCTACGGCCTTGTCTGTATCAGTGTCGAATGCCTGCGACGGTGATAAGACGGCTTTAGTTGATGCTTGTGATTTTTCATCGATTTTAGAGTCTCCTGTGGATAGGGAGTCTTAAAAAGAATAACTCCAAAGCACCCAAGTCCGTGCCAGTCGTAGAAGGCTACTAAGTTTCCATTACCCATGCAGAAAGCAAGGAGAAGCTATTGCATTATCCGTAAGGAGTCTTTAGTATCAACAACTCATAGCGAGTTGCTGCAAACCTGTCCCAAGGCTGTTAACCTATGATGATCAGATGTCTTAATGCAGAAAGCAAGGAGAAGCTATTGCATTATCCGTAAGGATTTTTTAGTATCAACAACTCATGGCGAGTTGCTGCAAACCTATCCCAAGGCTGCCTACCTATGATGATAAAGAATTATAAACAAAAATTTAAAACGTTCCTTCAACCAATTCTTAGATATTTTACATTTCAAGGTAAGAATCTGAAAAGCGAATAAAAACATCCGTTCTTGCACTTTTGCCGCGTATATTTGACCGATTTTGTAAAACAGTTACGGAAAGTTTCAGGGGGGGGGGGGAGTGTTCCCAAACCTATCAAAATTTCAACCCACTCGGTCTGCGTATATATAAAAAGTGTCACTCCCTGTGTACCATGTACACTGTGTACAGTGGTTTTTAGATTCTGCATACTTTGAAAAATACATATCAAAATTTTGACGCGGAGGATATTATTTAGTCCGCATTTTCAAAGGATCAGCCTGTAGAAAGTAATACTCCTGCCGCAGGATCACCCAATATAACAATATTCAAAGGATCGGAAGTTGAAAAGTCAAAGAAAACAAATTCAAAAATAAAAGAACATTCTCCCAAAGATATGATAGCATTATGAAAGACCAAATATCATAACATGTCAGAGGTATAACAACAAATAAGAAATATCATATTAGACTCATTGTATTTGGACTCGTCAAAGGATCAAAGGATGTTTTTGTTATTGTCATGTCAAAGGCTAAAAGAGTTTTTTTTTTTTGACACTTTTGTTGTTGCTTTTCTATTGTTTGTTATCTTTCGGTCAAGTCGGCAGATTGTGGTATTGGTTGTCATTACATTTTGGGCTTTCATACACGAACAGAAACAAAAGACCAAAGACGTGCTTCGCTACGATTCTTATATTGCTATTTTTGTTTTTCAAGGACAATGGAAATTGGGGGGGAGCGGATTGGTTTGTNGGGGGGGGGGTATTGGTTTGTGTCCACCCCGTGTATTGCAACCTTTAAAAAACAAGATTTAAACGTTTCGCCGGGAGCCTTAGGGGCACGGCCATTCTGACTTTTCAGTATTTTCTAAACTTTATTTCGCCCGTTCTAAGTTTCGAACACGTAACTTCGGAATGGCTGGCCATACCTTTGCAGAATAAATAGCCACCTAAAACTTTCTCGCTTTGAGTTGATATGTTGTCACGACAAATTTTAAGATATCGGACCGTGACTGTCCGATTTTGGTGAAAAAAATCATAAATTTGGCCGTAACTCGAAAATGGCTTGACATATTTTAGTTCTGATAATTTTCCTGGGGTCTTAGATCGTGATTTTTCGTTATCTGCTACCGTTTGGGCTGTTGTATTGTAACAGACAACCCTTCATACATATAGGGAGTTTTTTTAGAGTTTCACAAATTTAAATTATAATAAAACAAAGAAAATATTTTTAATATCAATGAAGCGGGCTTTATTGGATAGAAAATTTTATGACATTAATGTTTAAATATGATTTCGGCCATGTGGCCGCCAAGGCTGGCGCGTACAAGGCGCAATCTGGAACACCAATTTTCACAAAATTTTCGCAGCATTTGCGGCTGTATTTCGCCAATAACTCTTCGAATGATGATTTCCAAGTGTTCAATTGTCTCTGGTTTACTTTTTCGACCTAGACAAGTGACTTTGCACAACCCCAAAGTAAATAATCGAATGGGGTTAAATCAGACGATCTTGGTGGCCAATTAATTGGACCATTACGCAAAATTATTCTTTCATCAAAAGTTTCTTTCAGTAAATTAATTGTAGCGGCTATGTGGCATGTAGCTCCGCCCTGTTGGAACCACATGTCAGCAAGATCAATGCCAGCTAATTCACTTGTCTACGTCGATAAACCAGAGACAATTGAACACCTGGAAATCAACATTCGAAGAGTTACTGGCAAAATATGGCCGCAAATGCTGCGAAAAGTTTGTTAAAATTGGTGTTCCAGATTGCGCCTTGTACGCGCCAGCCTTGGCGGCCTCATGGCCAAAATCATATTTAAACATTAATGTCATAAAATTTTCTATCCAATAAAGCCCGTTTCATTGATATTCAAAATATATTCTTTGTTTTATTATAATTTAAAGTTGTGTAACTTTGAAAAAAAAACACTTTACAAATTTCTGATTTATATATTAAGATTACACAAAGAAATATATATTTTTACATAATTGCAACCTGAAATTTAAGGAATAATTGTAGATTCTGGGGTTACACATAAAATTAACTATGCTTAAAACCTTTATTAATGTATTTTTTAAAGTTACCAAAAGGTGTCACAAATCACAAATCTTGATCATTTATCTTCAACCAATACCTAGTTGATGACACCAAATTATTTCAATAAGAGAACAAATTCGATCATTAACTAGCGTAATGTTCTTCTCTTGACCAGCCGGACCAATTTCAAGCAAATACAAATATCCTGAATCCTTCTATTGTCAAATTTAATGTCCAAACTGATCCCTATCTTACGGTGTCTCTTCTTTTAAGATGATGGTCTTTTATTGTCTTCATAAAAAGGTACAAATCTTCAAACTTAGCCCTTTGAATTTTCAAAGTCACCCTTTTATATCAAAAAGTATTTTTCATTTCAATAAAAGAAAAGGATAAAAACCAACAAACATTTTTGAATATAAGAAATCGTTAAGAAAAATGTTTATATTTAAATATTAGGAGAATTGTGGGCAATATGATTCTTTTGAGCACTCTAATTCTATTTTATACTTGCGGTTTCTCCTGTACTTCGCTACGGCCTATACCTTCACGCCTTAGAAGCATGGACGTTCTAGTGCTAATAGTATTCTATGATTTCCCTTTCAAAAATCGGAAAAACGGCCGTAACTCGAAAATGATTGGGCAGTATCTTCCATTCTATGTCCTAATTTAAGGTTTAAAAGGCCACCTAAAACTTTCTCACTTTGAGTTGATATCTTGACGCGACAAAATTTAAGATATTGGACCATGACCTGCTAAATTTGGTCAAAAATCGAAAAATCGGCCGTATCTCGAAAACGGTTCGACATTTTTGAATTCTGATATTTTTTCTGGGGTTTTCAGCCTATGGTTTCGGGAAGTGGTTCATTCTCATGAATTTTTCGATATCTCTTACCGTTTTGGCTAAACAATCGGTGATATACACATACATACACACATGTACAGAAAGATACACACACATTTATCGTTACATTGAGTTTTATTATTCTAGATAGAAGATAGATGAACCTGATTAGACACAGGTATAGCAAAAGCTGTTCAGCTGTCTTCACACATGTTTCGAATAAAGATTGCGAGTCACTCCATTATCGCAGATCTTCAGATGACACAAAATCTCCAAGCGGAAAGATGAATTGCTCGAACTCCATTTTTCGCCGAAAGACTTGATGTACTTAATATTGTTGGTTCTGTCTTACAATAAAATTGAAAGACCAAATTTTGAGAGACTCAAGTTAATAATGATACAAGATTGTGTTTTGCCAGCTTAGTTCGCAATCTCTAATGCCCCCATAAAAAAAGGGCGAAATATAAGGACTCATTGATTCAACGCGACATATAAGGACTCATTTATTCAACTATAGTCCACCTGCCAGAAATTTTGTTTAGGGGGGGGGGGCACTAGAAAAAAAATAGGGACAAGATGAGACCAATCGTAAACGTACAAGTGATGATTTAGAATGCCTTTTTTCAACTTTGTGACAAAATCGCAAGATATATATTTTTGCAATTGCCAAAAAATTGTTTATACATTAATTCAATGATAATTCGAAAACGATGACTTTTTTCGTGCCATTAGAAAATTACGTGATTTCTTGTTTTTGTTTATCGCTAATTGTTATTGTGTTTTTTTTTTTTTTTTTTTTTTTTTTTTTTTTTTTTTTTTTTTTTTTTAGCAACAATAAATAACAAATTACAATACGGAGCGTTCTTCTTCCGAGCGCTCTATTGAGCAATGAGCATGTACATTTCTCGTCATGCACACGTTTATCTTCTTTTCCATCACTTCGTGTCGCCATATTGTTTAAACTATTTATCGTACGATCAACATTGAATACTCAAAACATGCAGAAATTTCATACCTTTATAAGAGTTCTCTTTCATGATTTTGATATACCTCGCGAATTTTGAAATATTAATGAAAAACTAGTGAAAATTACATTGGACATTCATTTCTTGAGTCATATTGTTTAAACAATGAAAGTAACGAAAAAAGGTGTGAATAAAAAATATGTACCTGTTTATTCCCTACAAAATTGCTCCTCACATGTTTTTCGAAAAAAATCATCGTTTTCGAGTTATCGTTGAATTAGTGTAAAAAAATTTTTTTGGCAATTGCAAAAATATGTATTTTGTCGCAAAGTTGAAAAAAGTCATTCTTAGTCATCACTTGAACGTTTACAATTGGCCTCATCTTTTCCCTATTTTTTTCTGGTGAAAGGACGGCCGGGGTAACCTAACCGAACTATTTTTATTCTTAATAACGTACCTATCCCTTATTTCCCCTATTTTTTTCTGAGCAGCTGAATATTTTTTTAAAATGTACCATACTCAAATTCACGTTGCTATCATTATTCAAAATCAGGGGTTTTGTACCTAAAATTTGTGTACATTTTGAAATATAAAAATATCGTGAACAATAGATTGATTCTCTCTCTTCTTTTATTATGCAACAATTCTACATTTTATGTAAAAAAGGGATAAAAATTATAAATTTTACCCAGAAAAAACACGCTGCTGCTTGGCCCTTACCCTTCCTACAATTTCTGAGAGATTTTTTTGTCCGTTTTTTTTCTCATAATTTTAAAAACTGCGAGGAGGTATGTCCAGGCCTGAATTTAAATATTTTTTAAATGATTTAGGCCGCTTCTGGCACAAAGATGTTTCAATATTAGCTTAGAGCTTTTGGTGGCACAACGATGTTTGAATATTAGCTTACAGATTTTGGTGGCACAACGATGTTTGAATATTAGCTTAGAGACTTTGGTGGCACAACGATGTTTGAATATTAGCTTAGAGACTTTGGTGGCACAACGATGTTTGAATATTAGCTTAGAGACTTTGGTGGCACAACGATGTTTGAATATTAGCTTAGAGACTTTGGTGGCACAACGATGTTTGAATATTAGCTTAGAGACTTTGGTGGCACAACGATGTTTGAATATTAGCTACCTATAGACGTTTCACTTGTTATAGATTTTGGCGGCCCACCTCTTCTTCAAGTCCAAATAAGCAATTCTCTTGAAAATAACGCGAAGGCAGGACCTGTTTACTTAGAACATCCCTGATTTTCAATCAAAATATTTTATTGATATTTTTTTTTCTTTTCAATATTTGATTAATTTTAAAATTTTGATGCCATTCAAAAAACCAGAAGGGGAAGTCCAAAATATTCGCGTATTATAATAATATTCAAATTTTTATTATTATTTCATTTTTTTGTTTAAAAAGTAGTCATTTTTTTTCTCTTCGTTTTTCTATTGTTGTGAAAAAAAAAGATCTAACAACAAGGGCTGTTAGGGTTGCATCTAGACACAGATGGAGTTATAACGCAACGTCCATTATGTAAAAATCAGTTAAAGTATTATTGTTTAACTGGTTTCAAACATGGAGTTAATATGGAATATGCGTAAAGTGTAAAGATCTAAAATTTGAGAATACACCAGTTCCCTTCGATCACTGAAGTTCGCGCCCTCGTGATGCTGGCCATTTTTCCGGCCAAACCCATGCTGGGTGAGGTCAATGTGGGTAGCTGGTTTGCAAATTTCCAGCGAATGGAGGGTGAAACCCCAGTCTCGATGACCATTAGATGATAAAGAGACGTTAAGCCCCCGACCCCTCAAAAAAAAAAAAAAAAAAAAATGAGATGAAGACCTAATTCCAGGAGATAATAACATGTAACCAGGAATACCCGCCCTGCCATTTATAAACAACAACATTGGCGCTGTAACAATAGTATGATGCGGTCATCGGATAATAAAAAATAAAATACATCCATTTTGGTTTTGGTATAACTGTGGATTACCAAAACTAAACTAGGTGTACAAAAATAAACCAAACTTCGAACACCATTTTGAATATCCTCGCTTTGTAGAGGACCGTCATATTTTTCAATCAGTTTCGATAACGGAATGAAAGTGCTCATATATCTCATATTTTATCATATACCTATTATCTGGTAGAATGAAAGAGGTTCAGCATAACTAAACTTCCTAACGTAAGGCCCAATAATCGTTTAAACGTACTTAATCTTCGTTCGTTCGTTACCGGACAACTTGGAAGGCATAATTATCTTTTTTGGAGCAGTTTTGGGGATCTCCCTATTTTTACAATTAGGTTACCTAAGGTTAAATCCCCTTTCGTTTCGATGTAATTAACAGCAGCTACTCAATTATCCTCACTAGGCTGAGTGCACCTCGATAAAGCCATCCATACTTAGTGTCTTTGGGCGGGCTACGCATGACGTCAAACGCGGTTTAATATTAGTGATTTGACTGATAAATCCAACGCAAAACTGTACACTCGAAATGTTTTAGTTCATCCTGTATTGATACAATCGAGTATTGTGCGGATAGATTCCGTGAGGATACCACATAACGCTGATTTCAATTAATTGAGTTCTGGACTTTTGCTTGTGAATGAGTAAACGTATATCCCACAAAAAACATAAATGTGAAAAATAAGGCCAAGTCCCAATTGGTAAATCCAACGCGACACTGTACCTACACGCGAAATGTTTTAGTTCATCTGAATTTGATACAATTGGGTATTGTGCGGGTAGATTCCGTGAGGATACCAGATATAACTGATTTCAATTAATTGGGTTCTGGACTTTCGCTGGTGAATGAGTAAACGTACATTTTTGAACACACTCACATTTTTTAAAATGGCCGGCCGGTTGGATTTTGGGGAGTCTTTTAATTCATCCTTGTACAATTCTCTTTAGAAAATTGATCTATAGAGGTGAAAAAAAGTGATAGTGAAAAAACACAAGGCTATGTTCAGATGAACGCGCGATACCGTGCGGTACGATGAGCCGCGCGGCACAAGATCTATCTAAATAGTGCATATTGTCTACATGACCGCGCGGTACTACCTAGTTCAAACTTGTATTGATCTGTTCATTTGATCCCGCGCGGTTTTCTGAACATAGCCTTAAATGGCTCGGTAGCACAGAAGTCAAAAACTCGTCTGATTAACATGAGGCCATGGATTCGATCTTCATCTGATGCAGAATTTATATCCACATAAAAATAAAGCACTAAGAGTTAGGTGATAAAAAATACCTTTGAATGCATTAACCTCGCCTAGTGGTATGGTAACCTACTACTGAAGAGAATATATTTTTACTTTCCTTATCCTATAAAAAGGAAACTATTGTAATGGGCTGAACTTTTCCATGTCGAGTTTTAAATGCTAAAACACGTTTTGGGGTCCCCAGAGCCCAAATCTCGAGTTTCAGCCATTGGTCCGTGCGTGTGTCTGTCTGTGAACAAGATATCTCAAGAACGGCAAGTGCTAGAGACTTGAAATTTTGTATGTATGTCAGTTTAATGCCATGAACGGCAAAATGAGCTTTTGGTGGAAATCGAAGTCGAATATACTGTTGGCTGTTTCATGCCGCTTTTTAGCGTTCTTCGCATAGTCTCCTTAAAATGAGTACGGTAATTCAAGAAATTGAAAAATACAACTTAGGTTAAAGTGTAATATATTGTTTGGCCGCTAAATAGCAGTTGAAGCCGTTTTTGGCAGTCCCGACTAAAACTGAAAAGGAAAGAGCTAGAACTTGAAATTTAGTTCCAATTCATATCAATTTCATATAAGAAATTGGAAAATACAATTTAGGATGAAGTGCAATATATAATATATCTAGAAGTGTTGTATGTAATTGTATTTCCGATCTGGTAAATACAAAAACTTCAAAACGTGTTTTTGCATTGAAAACTGGAATCGAAAATTTCAGCCCATTACAGTATACATTTATTATATATATAAGGAAAGTCGTGTGATGATCACACTAGATTTTTTTAACAAGGACTAAATTCTAAGTTCGAATTTTCAAAAAACGACTGTTATTAAAAAAACCTAAGAACCTCTATAATCCTTAATACACTCTCTTATCCCGAATAATTGCAAAAGTCCTATCTTCTTAGATTAAGAGATGTCACAATGAACAGAAATTTTGAGCACTTCTGATAGAATACCAAAAAGAACAACATCAAGATCAAACCAAAAAAACCTACTACCCCACATAAAGAATTACAGGTAAAAGGTGCACGTCTAAAAAACAGTATAAAAAATATACACATTGAATTAAAAAAACAACACGGAAAAAAGTGTGCTCAGAAATGTTCAGGTAGATGATGCTATAAACAGATGGCGGGTGCCATTGGAACACGTTCCACAAGATAAGGTGGTAACGGAGTTTTTTATACTCGCTTTAAATAAAAAAATGCTTAAAAAAATAATAATATGATTAAAAAAAATGCAGTTCTGAAGGGATGCATTTTTTGTGATAAAAAATGGAAGGAGATGTGTCTTGTCTTGCACATTAAATGCAGTTGATGGAATATGAAGAATGAAATATGTAAATATTGGTCATTTTTTTTAACCCTAGTATAGTTACCAAAAGGTGTCACAAATCAC
>CM022879.1:4025349-4040266 GCA_012654025.1 Pachypsylla venusta | reverse complement strand
CCGCTCCGGGGACTTCAAAACGTGTTTTGGCATTGAAAACTCGACATCGAAAATTTCGGCCCAATACAAATCACAATACTTTCTTCTTATTTATAGATAAGGAAAGTCGTGTGATGTTCACAACAGATTTTTGTGGCTTAACGCCTTTACCATCAAATTTAAGCTAGGACTATTCTTAAAATCGAGACGGGTTTTTTTATTTACCTTTTATTCGCTGGATACTTAGAGACTAGCTACCGATATATTATTTTAATTAACGTCACTTTAACATCTATTGGTCATTCGAGACGGGGGTTTTACCCTCCATTCGCTGGAAACTTGCAAACCAGCTAGTCACATTGAACTCACCCAGCCTGAGTTGAGCCAGAAAAATAGCCATCATCACGAGGGCGCAAACCCACGTAGACAACCTAATCTTGTGGAAAACTAATAAATTAGCGGAGCCTGTTTGTGTCGCTTGAAGTGTCTCGTAGTAATGTCAGCTTGTATTTGCACATAGTCGCTTCCAAATGGCAAGCGAGGTAAGGTTCTCAGCGAACCCTGTGTGTTTTTCTTGTCGCTTGAAGTGTCTCGTTGTAATGTGAGCTTGTATTTGCATGCAGTCGCTTCCAGATGACAAGCGAGGTAAGGTACTCAGCGGAGCCTGTGTGTTTTTCTTTTCGCTTGAAGTGTCTCGTAGTAATGTGAGCTTGTATTTGCACGCAGTCGCTTCCAAATGACAAGCGAGGTAAGGTACTCAGCGAAGTCTGTGTGTTTCCTTGTCGCTTGAAATATCTCGTAGTAATGTGAGCTTGTATTTGCACGCAGTCGCTTCCAGATGACAAGCGAGGTAAGGTACTCAGCGAAGCCTGTGTGTTTCCTTGTCGCTGGAAATATATCGTAGTAATGTGAGCTTGTATTTGCACGCAGTCGCTTCCAAATGACAAGCGAGTTAAGGTACTCAGCGGATCCTGTTTGTGTTTCTTGTCGCTTGAAGTGTCTCGTACTAACGTGAGCTTGTATTTGCACGCAGTCGTAAGGTACTCAGCGGATCCTGTTTGTGATTTGTGATACCAAATTAAAAATGAAAATTGTCCCTATTTGTGGATTGTGATACCAAATATAAAATGTCCTCCCAATCCAGATGTATCTAAGAAGAAGAATTGGTCAAAGTTTTTATTGTCNAGTAATGTGAGCTTGTATTTGCACGCAGTCGCTTCCAAATGACAAGCGAGTTAAGGTACTCAGCGGATCCTGTTTGTGTTTCTTGTCGCTTGAAGTGTCTCATACTAACGTGAGCTTGTATTTGCACGCAGTCGTAAGGTACTCAACGGATCCTATTTGTGTTTTGTGATACCAAATTAAAAATGAAAATTGTCCTCCCAATCCAGATGTATCTAAGAAGAAGAAGAATTGGTCAAAATTTTTATTGTCCGATCATTACATTTCTCATTCAAACAGAAGCAATTCCTTAAAATTTATTATTTTCACTGGAACTCTCTCTCTCTCTCTCTGTAAAATCCTTTCTTGTCTAGATTTCTTTTGTCCTTAGTTGACTTATTGCAGAATCTGTTTTATATACCCTTTTCTTATATCTTACTGTCTCTTTTTTTTGGATTTTAGGGTTTAAGTAGATAAATTACTTTTAAAAGATAAAATGTCCACCCCTGAGCTGACCTAAAAGTGAAAATGGAAGCCAGATGTATAAGTATTATGTTTTAAAAGATGATGGAAAAAGTGAAATTGGAAGCCAGATGTATAAGTATTATGATTTAGAAGATGATGGAAAAAGTGAAAGTGGAAGCCAGATGTATAAGTATTATGATTTAGAAGATGATGAAAAAGTGAAAGTGGAAGCCAGATGTATAAGTATTATGATTTAGAAGATGATGGACAAAGTGAAAGTGGAAGCCAGATGTATAAGTATTATGATTTAGAAGATGATGAAAAAGTGAAAGTGGAAGCCAGATGTATAAGTATTATGATTTACAAGATGATGGAAAAAGTGAAAGTGGAAGCCAGATGTATAAGTATTATAATCTGATCTATACTAATAAAACACAAAGCCCAGTTGGTATACTGAATACTGACTGATTGATAATCAACGTAGCTCCACGATGGCTGCACCTAGAGACATGAAACTTGGTACACAGATCTCTTTTAGCATGTGCGTAGTAAGAAAGGAAAAAAATGAAAAGTCCAAGTGGAAGCAAGTTACCGCCAAAAGTGACGCTATTTAGCGGGTCTTTTTGCAATTTTTTTCTGCGAAAACTAAAGGAGATAAAGAAAAAATATCGAGAATGGCCCCCCAAAATAGTATATAAGGACCCCAAATTTAAAATATAAAATTTGGAATTTTTCCGGTTTCTCCCCGATTTATCGACGGTTTTCACCATCAAAAAATCGGAGGTACCACTTCGGGATGAGCGAGAAAGCTGAAATTCGATACAAAGGTGTTCCGCAGTACAAAGAGTCATATCCGCTCTTGAATAAAATATTGAATTTTCGAACTAGGAGCGGTGCTCTATCTGGGGGTCGGTTCCACCATAAACCCATAGTTAAAAAGTATTACTTCGGGATGAGCGAGAAAGCTGAAATTTAATACGAAGATGTTCGGCAGTGCAAAAAGTAATATCCTTGAGTAATATATTGAATTTTTTAGATAGGGGCCGTGTTCACTCTGGAGGTCGGTTTCACCAAAAATCTAATATTAAGAAGCATTAATTTCGTGATCACGAAATTGTTGTTGAATTTCATAACCGTAGGGAATATTTCATGTATAAGACCAAATAAGCTATTGCCTGCAACTAAGTTTTTTTTCTGCATCAATGTTAACGGAATATCCTTTTTTTAAATAAATAAAATCAAAACACTTACCAAAAACACTATTTATTATTATTTCTTTTATGAAGAAGCTAGTTTCGAATTATTCGATTCATCATCAGTCTAGTCGAGTCGAAGGATGGAAGTTTACTGTCAACTACACTGTTTTTCCGTCAAATGGTGGCATATTTTTGATTTTGTATACTGCAAAGAAGCCCCTTATAACACAAAGTAGCCCCGGTTGATTCCAAAATATTGGAAATAATTTTGTGTTATAAGCCATGCCGGAATCTAATCGACCTTTGTGTGTAACATATACCCGTAGATATTATCTTCGATTTGATTTCCTATCCTACTGAGTAACGTGTAACCAAATAAAATCTNCTCAATGTGGGTAGCTGGTTTGCAAGTTTCCAGCGAATGGAGGGTAAAACCCCTGTCTTGAATGACCAATAGATGTTAAAGAGACGTTAGGCCAAATAAAAAAAAAGTACATTTTCCGAAATAATATCAATACCAAAATATTGGAAATAATTTTGTGTTATAAGCCATGCCAGAATCAAATCAACCTTTGTGTGTAACATATACTCGTAGATATTATCTTCGATTTGATTTCCTATCCTACTGAGTAACGTGTAACCAAATAAAATCTTTCATTGCTCTCAATCGGTCTTCTTCAAAATATATTTTTTTATAATCAAATTTGATTCGATCCTTTGTTGTTTGAAATTGATAAAAATCCTTTGTGTCCTGCAATAAGGATAATAAAAAAAAATACTTGCTGAGTCTTTCATATTAAAATTTCAAGAAGAGCTACCTATGGTGCGCTACTAAAAAATCAATCCGGTAGCCAAAAATTTTCAAAAGGTTTTTGCAAAAATCTTTTGTGCAAAATAAAAAATCAAAGGTCAGACGAAGATTTATTGTTTTACTGACCTAAATATAGATTTTTTTTTTCTTTGAATTTTCTTATGAAGGTCAAATCTGTATTTTGTTATGGGTATCTGGGTCAGTTTTTTTAGGGCAGCTGTGAGGGAGTCTTTTTTTTTTTTTTTACAGCTATGGCGTATATAATAATAGCTCCCCTGCTGTTTCGCTACTCGGTTCTGTTGTCTCCATGGCGGTACTAGGTGCTTGCTGATATGACCAAATGGGTACACTATTAGTTGTATCTGATCCACGTGCTGACGACGCCCGTCGTTGCTTTACTTCATAGGTTTAATGGGGACTCGTGAATTCAACCTGTTATCTGATATCACCTAATCACCTAATAGAAAATCCGGATGAGCCTTCTATAAGCCCTCCGCGTATTGAGCGGTAATAGACCTCACCCAACTAAATTTTGAAAATGGCATTTAAGATTGCAGACTCAATTAGATTTGTAATATTGACAAATGTTCTATAAATAAAAGCATCAGAATTGCACCCAGCCAGCGTCTATGCACGTTGAATACACCAGTTCCCGATAGCTCACTGAAGTTAAGCAATGTCCAGCGAGGTTGTGTCATGTGAGTGGTCACGTGGGTTCGCCCTCGTGCTGCTGGCTATTTTTCCGACCCAACCAAGGCTTCAAATTGCCGTTCAGAAATAATATTAATAGTCCCTTATTTATACCGCACGAATAAGAATGAAGAGTCCCTTGACACTGGCAGCTTTTTGAGTGCTATTATTATGTGGTAAATATCTCAAATTCATGAGGATAAAATTCCATGGTTTGGCTGGGTTTGAACCCACGCCCTACTGTTTACCAGTCAGAGCGTCTTAGCACTATACCACCAACTCATATCATTGCCAAAAATAACAGAAAAATAGTAACCTTCCGTGGGAAAGCTTTTTTTTATTTTTTAAATATACAAGGCGTTCTGTGATCTGTAAACCCCACTCTTATTAATGTCCACCAAGAGACCCTGGTTGGCCCAAAAGGGCCCAAAACCTACTGAACTAATTTTATGAATATATAATAAACTAGCAGGTTACGCCCGCTTCGCTTGGCGCCTTATAGGCATGGCCGTTTATAGCTTCAACTCCTTTTTTTCGCGATAAAAAGTAGCCTTTGTCCTTTCCTAAAGTTTATTATATCTCCATACCAAATTTCATCAAAATCGGTTCAGTAGTTTAAGCGTGAAAGCGTAACATACATACAGACAGACAGAGTTACTTTCGCATTTATAAATTAGTGTGGTTATGGATGTTCGCCCATACCAAATTTCATCAAAATCGTAAAGAGGTAGCATTCCGTTCCTCGCGACCACGACAGGCGACCGCGACCTATTTGCAGCATTCCGTTCCTAGCGACCGATACGCGCAACAGATACCCGCAACAGTTTGTTTTGATCGTTTGTGCAAAGTGTATATGTTCGACGTTTTAAGTGCCGCTAATAAAAGATTGATAGTGAGATTATTGGAGGAGGAGGAAGATGAAGACGTTCTTATCATATCCTGTTTAGATTGATAGTGAGATTATTGGAGGAGGAGGAAGATGAAGACGTTCTTATCATATCCTGTTTTCTTCCGGAAAAACGGATGAAGATCGACAGAATTTACATGTCACGACCAGAAGAGGGCTGTTTTCAAATACTAATAAAAAAAAATCTAAGTTTGAAAGAAGAAAAATTCAGAAGATATTGTGGATTGAATTCAGAACAATTTAATTTTGTGCTTAGTTTAATTGAAAAAGACATTCAACCTAAAAGGAACCGTACATTGCTAATTACAAGCGATCAAAAGCTCATCAGAACAAAATGACATTTTCAGTTTTCTACCGAAATTAATAAGAAAGATATAAAAAATTACGAACACAAACACAAGTAGACAAGGAACGTGTCGCCTGACTGGAGCGACAGTACTGCTCTCGAAGCGACAGGGTCGCGGCGACCCAGTCGCCACCTTCGGTCTGTCCTTCATATTAATACATACAAAACAATGGTGTCGCGGTCGCGAGGAACGGAATACTACCTTAAAAGGCGTTCGAGAGTTATCGTACAGATAGACATTCGAAAGAAAAATGTTCTTGCTAACACTAAATCTCAATTTGTTCGTTCAATTAGTTGTACAGAAGTCACTTTTCTCCGACACACCCTGTATATTTGGGAGTAACAATCATTGCTGATCTTTCTTGCCCATGGTCATTCTGATCTTGACGACAAGATATCGAACTGAACTAAATTCTAAAATAAATCAGTGTGGTAAACCAATTAACCTTGGAAGTACTCAAAAACCTTCAAATTATGGGTTGGAAGGCAATTTTTTTGGTATCTTTAACCTTATGGAAAATTTATCTTTTAAGTTTTAGTATCGGGCTGGTTTCATGGATCAGTACCGTGCACGTTAAATGAAAACTGGTGTGAAATTCACACGAATTTCTTTATCTATAAAAATGGGTCGTGCCGTTCTTGGGATTTATTTTTTAGAAACAGACAGACACACACAAAGGGCAATGAGATTTATTTTTCCTGAAAATCGAGATTTAGACTCTTCTGGGGATTTCAAAACTTGTTTTGGCATTGAAAATTCGACATCGAAAATTTCAATTCATGACAATACATACCTAAATACTTTCTTCTTTATAGGATAAGAAAACATTAACTTTTTAAATAAATAAATTAAATTAAAACAAAACACTTTCCAAAAACACTATTTATTTTAATTTAGTCAACCTAAGGAAAACATTAACTTTTTAAATAAATAAATTAAATTAAAACAAAACACTTTCCAAAAACACTATTTATTTTAATTTATGAAGTCAACCTTCATCCTTAGACTCGACTCGACTGATGATGAATCGAATGAGTCAAAACTAGTTTCTTCATAAAAAAAAAAAAAACATATGCAAATGTTTGGCATACCATTTGCCGCTTTTACCATCTCATTATTTCTTGTCCCCCAAGTGACGAGTTACCCCCTAAAACCAAATTGTATGAAAAAAAAATATCATTTAGGTCGAAAAACGTGAACTTTTTTGCTGTCACCAATCCATTGTTTGTCCCTACTCGGTGTATCTCAACATTAGAGTTGCAAAATGTGTATTAAATGAAGGAATAAGATGTCACCTAAAACTTTCTCGCTTTGAGTTGATAGGTCGTCGCGACAAATGTCGAGAAAAAAGTCATGTATGTTGAAAAACGTGAACTTTTTTGCTGCCACCCATCCATTGTTTGTCCCTACTCGGTGTATCTCAACATTAGAGTTGCAAAATGTGTATTAAATGAAGGTGTAAGATGTCACCTAAAACTTTCTCGCTTTGAGTTGATAGGTCGTCGTGACAAATGTCGAGAAAAAAGTCATTTATGTTGAAAAACGTGAACTTTTTTGCTGTAACCCATTCATTGTCTGTTCCTGCTCGGTGTAGCTTAACATTAGCGGGATGGGACCTAGACAAAAATCTTCCCAGGAATACACTCATCAACTGTGCCAAATTTCATTGCAATCGGATAAGTAGTTTCGGAATGCATACAGTTTTGTGGGCGAAAAAAACGTCGTTGGTGAAAAAAATGTCTTGTTGAAAAAAGTCTCGCGTCACAGAAAAATTAAATATTTCACTCTTATCGTTTTTTTCATAACGCTCCTAAAGAAGTATAACTTCAAAAAATCGAAAAAAGTCTCAAATTTTGGACCCGACCTGAATCCAAATCTGGTATCTTACTATTACAAAACCCAACTGTAATACCTACAGACTCTGCCGCGGAAATGTCCCATAATATATTTCTGATGAGGGCCCTGACAAACAATTGTCAAATCACATCATTAAATTTCGTGTAAGGTTATAGGTTACAACTCTATTCTATAACCAAATTTCTAACCTTTAGGCTTTTCTCAATTCAAGATCGTCTCTGTGTTATTCCCAGAGACCTAGAAAAGGGGACCGAATTATTGTTGTCAGGGTTGAAGAAAGCTATAGGCTAAATCTAACTGACAGTATCAGGGTTGTAAAATAAGGCCCCAGGCTAAATCTCAATCATTACAACTTCTTGGGTGCATAATTATGAGAGGATGTTATTGAATAATATACAGGGTGCCACAGATATAGACCTATACGTGAAATAAGATAGGGGGTAGAGGGATATTCTCAAAAAAAAAAAAAAAAAAAAAAAAAAAAAAAAAAAAAAAAAAAAAAAAAAAAAAAAANCCCCCCCCCCCCTGATTGTTTTTGGCTTAACGTTTTTTTTTACATCTTAGGTCATTCAAGACGAATGTTTTACCCTCCATTCGTCGGAAACTTACCACGTCCCAAATGACCTGGGATCGTAAAGAGGCATTAAGAAAAGAAAAAAAATTAAGGTAGACCATAAGAGAGTCCAACACCAAAGGGTCATCTAACAAGGACGGGGGGGGAGGAGAGAGGTCATGGCACCCGAAAGAGATGGACAGTGCAGGATATGCTGGACGGACAGCATTGGCATATTGGGGGCGAGGTTTTATTAAATAGGAAACCGTGAGTAAGCCGGGTGTGGCCGATTCTCATTCGGGCGATCACAATCTCTTCAGCCCTCGATGAACGGAAGCTAGATGTCCATTGTTCAATGTTTGATTTGATGGTCTTAAGTTTATTGGCTGGACTGGTGTTGGACCAAAAACTGGAGAAGCTTGCCTAGTTATTATTAGGCAAGTTTTGTAATAGGCTTGAAATTAAGGCAGATAAAATACTATATCTTCACTTGACTGTAAAAATTAAAAAGATGTTAAAGCTGACTAGTGTCGTGCTCTCCTGAGCACATCATCGGAGCTAGGACCGATGATATGCTCAGGAGAGCACGAAACTAGTCAGCTTTAACACCTTTTTAATTTTTACAGTCAAGTGAAGATATAGTATTTTATCTGCCTTAATATTGTTTTACTTGACATAGTATCCCAATTCAACCAAATTAGACTTGAAATTTTTAATCCTGTATTTTACGCACTGAATCACGCTGATTTTTCACTTCATGCAAATTAATTTACACTATCCTTTATTAGGACAATAATATCCATTGTAAATGATAAATTCAAGGTCATTTAATTTGGACCTCCCAAGTGCAAATTTCAATATATTTTTTTTTTAAAAAAAGAAGGCCATTTCGCAATTGAAGAAATATTGCACAATATTATTGTTTTCTTTACAATTGAGCTGGACATACAATAAACAAAACCTTTGTTTTTGATTCTTGTTATCCCCTTTGTTAGCTTTTGTGTTTTTTAATAACGATTAAGGTGTTATTTAGGGCGGCTCTTGTAGAGATACTGCAACCTGAGTTGAAAAATAACAAAAATAGTGCCCAATGTATTTCGTTTCTTAACAGAACTATAATAACAAAGAAAAATATTTGATTTAGCATCTAAAAAAAAAAAAAAAAAAAAAAAAAAAAAAAAAAAAAAAAAAAAAAAATATGTAGCCAAACGTCTATAGCACGTTCAATATAACAGTTCCCGTTAGATCACTGAAATTAAGCAACATCCAGCAAGGTTATTCCATTTTTGTGTCCACGTGGTTTCGCGCCCCCGTGATGCTGTGCATTTTACCGGCTGGGTGAGGTCAATGTGGGTAGCTAGTTTGCAAGTTTTCAGCGAGTGGAGGGTAAAACCCCCGTCTCGAATGACAAATAAATGATGAGGGAACGTTCAGTAAAAAAAAAAAAATGTCGGTAGCTAGTCTCTAAGTATTTAGCGAATGGATGGTAAACCCCCCGTCTCGAATGACCAATAGATATTAAAGAGACGTTAAAAAAAATATGCGTTCCTATTTGTCAATAGTTATGTTTACATAGTGCAAAGCTGGTATGTATAAGATTGCCAGTAGGCTCTACTCGCTCAGTTTGGCCCCATAGAGTCATGAACCATTTTCCTTTCATGGCCACAAGTCACAATCATTTGAAATAGTTTGCTACGAATAGTAAGAAAACTATCTCTCGAAAAATAATATTTAAGCAACAATCATATGTTACCGATTGATGAGGTAGTTTTTTTCAGCAAGCGTGGACAAGAATAACATAATTTGTCTTTTTATAAAAAGTCAGACATGGAAAAATAAATAGGTACTATTTTCCCTGATAAAGATATCCACTCGAGAACTGAAGATCATCAAGAACTGAACCCAGAACTTCTTGGAATAGAATAAACCAAAAATTAAGATACCCAAAAATAGGTATTACTCCCTCCCCCAAAATATTGGGGGGGGTATATTTTTTTTCTCTCTCGTGACGATTCTAAATCTGGGGCGTATTTAGACCCTAAATTTGACATAAATACCAAATTTGAAGTCTCTGGCTCTTACCATTCTCTTTTTAGACAGGATTAATGAAAACCGCTAAAAATCGGCAAAAAACAAGCAGCTGATTCAAAATATAATAAACCAAAATATAAACTCTACCTGTCCACGATTCAGCATTGGTGGACAATCAGCTGATTCAAAATATAATAAACCAAAATATAAACTCCACCTGTCTACGATTCAGCATTGGTGGACAATCAGCTGATTCAAAATATAATAAACCAAAATATAAACTCCACCTATCTATGATTTAGCATTGGTGGACAATCAGCTGATTCAAAATATAATAAACCAAAATATAAACTCCACCTATCTACGATTCAGCATTGGTGTGGACAATCAGCTGATTCAAAATAATATCTTCCTAAAAAATGTTAAATGAATGCTACTTCTGGGAGTCAAGGATTAAGGAAGTGACAGTTGCAGCAACTCTCAACAATCAGCATTTACCATCAGGTGGTATCATTATATACGATGGTAGCCACAGATTCTTAATAAATGTTGTCACTTGAGACATTAAAATTGGCATCATATATCTCGTCTCGGGAGCTACTAATTGACAAGAGAACACAGATCATTTCTCCTGTAAGAATGCTGACAAATTCCTTAATAGAATACTGACAAATGTCTTAGTAGAATGCTGACAAATGTCTGAAAAGCTTGAAGCACGCGCCACCCCAAGTGTTAGATATCTGTTATTATGGAATCAACTTTCACTTTCATTGTTTGTTTCCTTTTAAAAAGTAGAAAGTGCCTACATGACTCAGCCCCATAGGGGTCTTAGAGTGTGCCAAAAAATGGATCATACCAATTTCCAGTTGGTATAATCCATATTCCCTCCAGTTGGTGTGATCCATATTCCCTCCAGTTGGTATGATCGATATTCCCTCCAGTTTATATGATCCATATTCCCTGCAGTTGGTATGATCCACATTCCCTCCAGTTGGTATGATCCATATTCTCTGCAGTTGGTATAATCCATAATCCCTCCAGTTGGTGTGATCCATATTCCCTCCAGTTGGTATGATCCATATTCCCTCCAGTTGGTATGATCCATATTCCCTGCAGTTGGTATGATCCACATTCCCTCCAGTTGGTATGATCCATATTCTTTGCAGTTGCTATGATCCATATTCCTCCAGTTGGTATGATCCATATTCCCTGCAGTTGCTATGATCCATATTCCCTGCAGTTTGTATGATCCACATTCCCTCCAGTTGGTATGATCCATATTCCCTCCAGTTGGTATGATCCATATTCCTCCAGTTGGTATCATCCATATTCCTTGCAGTTGGTATGATCCATATTCCCTCCAGTTGGTATGATCCATATTCCTCCAGTTGGTATGATCCATATTCCCTCCAGTTGGTGTGATCCATATTACCTCCACTTGGTATGATCCAGATTCCCTCCAGTTGGTATGATCCATATTCCTTCCAGTTTGTATGAACCATATCCTTCCAATTGGTATGATCCATAATCCTTCCAGTTGGTATGATCCATATTTCTTCCAGTTGGTATGATCCATATTCCTTATAAAAATAGATAAATCATAGATGGATCACAAGAAATGACGCCATCGCTGTAACCATCAAACAGAATCTGTTGGCTAGATCTATCGACCAATAGAAACATTAGCTCAGATGTTATCTGAACCCTTTCCTTACTTTATCGTCCTATCAGAGCAGTCTATCTGGTAATGAGAAATAATTACAGGAAAGGGTTGAGCACTCATTTTTTATATTTTTTATTAATATTAAAAAAGGGTTATAATTTGTATAGGCTTTCAGGGCTGGTTTTAAGAAAAGAATGGAGAGGGTGACACAATTTCGAAAATCAACCATTTCGATAGATATACCTATATAAGAACCAATTAACGAATTCGAATGAAAAACTGAAACCACAGATTCCTTGGTACAAATCTCGAGAAAAACATTCTGTACTATGGTCGAGAATGGCTCCAAATGAACTAGTCTCGTATGCAGGACAGGGTTTTAAGGGTTTCAAAAGGAGAAGCTACACTGGATTATCTTTTATATGTCCCCATCAGTGGTCACTGCACTAGTCTTGCACTCGGGAGATTCAGTTTCGAATCCTGGGGGGGGGGGATTTGTCACTATGGTTTGGATGTTTTCGGGGCCCACTCAGCCTCGTGAGGACAATGAGTAGCTATGGAGGTAAAATAGAAAAAAATCAAAGGAATTGGATAATTATTGATATTGGAAAAATTCCACAACGCTGCAGTGAGCACCAAATTTGTGACATAATAACACAAAGAAACAGATTTTTTTTTTTTTTTTTTTTTTTTTTTTTTTTTTTTTTTTTTTTTTTTTTTTTNATTTTTTTTTTTTTTTTACTGGATTATATATTACCACGTAAGGATTTTTTAGTATTAACATCATAGGCTGAAAACTAGTAGTTCAAAATTTCTATCCGCCCAGAAATATTCGAAGATACCAATACCCCTTTACTTTTTACTCAAAGCTTCTGAAACATCACAAAAACAAAATGATCGTCTTAACTTCTTAAAACCATTCCTGAATCGCAATTATAATAATTTTAGAAAGATGAAAAAAAGGGTTGTAAAAAAGGGGTGTATGACCTGCTCCGATAAAGGGGTTGATTGTAGTGCAGGTTGCCGCTTATACACTTGTTGCCAAAATCTTTTGTTAGGAAAAAAAGAGTTAATAGCATTAAATAGAGTTCAACAACTGAAAGGGTTTCGCTACCTGAGACTGAAAACATTTTTTGCAGGTTTATGACCTTTGCCCCTTTGTGCAATTTTTTCATTCCCAAGCCTCAACCTACCTATTTTTGTATTACATTTCATTGAACATTTTTTTACCCTTTGAGTAGGTTTTGCACTGCCGCCTGTAGACTTGTAATGAAGTTGAAGGCGGCGCCCCAGCAAACCTTATTAGGAGCAAAAAATAAGGGGGTCCCTTATAGGGCTTGTAAAACGATAAAATTAAAATAATTAGAAGAATCGTAAGATATATTAGATATATAAATGATTGAGAATATCGACTCAGAGTTTAATTAATTAAATTAGAAATTAAAATGAGAAAATTAAAATTAAAACTAAAATTAAAATTGGAAAATTTAAATTAAAAGCCAAAAATTAAAACATTCAAATTAAAACTAATAACTTAACTTGGTGAGCTTTCAACAGTACTCAGACTGTCATCATCAGACCAGAGTTATGATAGTTATGATAGTGCTCACATCGTTCTATCATAACTCTGGTCTGATGATTAATTAATTAAAAACGATAAAAGTTAAATATTATTTTCCGAGGCTTCTTCTTCATTCATTTGGGGATTGAACCTGCGCCCTCCTGTTTACCAGGCTAGAGGTTAAAACGCTGACGAAATGCTATCTAGTGCCGTGGGGTTATGAATAAAAAATAGAAAAACTAGCGTTTAATCACCATACTACCGTATCCTGGGTAGCTGGCTTGTATTTTCTAACTTTTCAGCGAATGGAGAGTAAGGCTAGGTTCACATGACGGCGGCAGCCGCGCGGTCATGTAAACAATAATCTTGAGCCGCGCGTTCGTCGTACCGCGCGGTCATGTGAACCTAGCCTAATACCTAATCTCGAATGACTTCTGATGTTTAAATGTATATGTATATTTCTTTATGTTATTATGTCACAATTTTAGTGGTCATTGTGACATAATAACACAAAGGTCAGTGCTTACACTTTAACAATTTCCTTATAATACAACCACTTGTTGCTATTACCATAGCTACTCAATTGTCCTCAGGGGGCTGAGTTACCCCCAAACACAACCGGATCAAGTAGAAAATTTGAAAAAACCTTTATCAAATTTTCGACCCGTCCAGGAATCGAACCCAGAACCTCCTTGGTGCAAGCCGAGTGTGATGCCCACTCTGTCACGGAGACGTTTGATGTTTAAGAGACGTTAAGCAACAAACTAGTAGTTCTGTAGTCTTCACCCAGTTGAGATGGCCACCATGAGGACCCGGCTGACCCAATAGGACCAAGAATCAACAAATCTGGGCACTAATAAATGACTATATCTAGTTTCATCAGGTTCACGAGAGAATTATCGTGAAACGAACAGACGTTTAAAGTAAAATTGTGGAGCTAATAGTAGATTTCACTTGGGTCAGTCAATTGTCACTCTTATTTGAGGACATATATTGTAGAACACAAAATTTATGTTTCAAACAAATGAAAAAAAGAAACCTTTTAACAAGATTAAGGAGAGAGCCTTCCTTTATTGTTAAAAAAATAAACAAGAAGAAAATCCTGAACTGTTAAAAAGGAACAATTCCCTTGAAAAGAGTGTCTTAGCTGCCCACTTTCCCCCCACTCCGAGCAAAGGGTTGACATATCCAGTTTTATCCGGTTCCTTGTTCCTTTTCTCTTATTTTTATTTTTGGACGATTCTAAGGAGTACATTTTATGAATTTCAAACTACGTCTTCGTTTCCATTCTCCACATACTTTTTATGTCCCTGGAGGGGACCGTACTGGATAGCCACGGTCCCCTGTGGATGGAGAGACACACAAAGAATACTTTCAAGGCCCATACCGGTCGTAAAAGATGACTAACGATATCTTTTCAATTGAAGGAGAAGCTACTGCATTATCCGTAAGGATTCTTTAGTATCAACACCTCATGGCGAGTTGTTGCAAACCGGCCCCATGGCTGTTAACCTATGATGATGAGATGTCTTAATGCAGAAAGCAAGGAGAAGCTACTGAATTATCCGTAAGGATTCCTTAGTATCAACAACACATGACGGGCTGTTGCAAACCAGCCCCACGGCTGTTAACCTATGATGATGAGATGTCTTAATGCAGAAAGCAAGGAGAAGCTACTGCATTATCCGTAAGGATT
>CM022879.1:3970299-3982835 GCA_012654025.1 Pachypsylla venusta | reverse complement strand
CTTTGTCCCCCCCCCCTTGGCAAAGCTAAGCTTTAAAGTCGATTTTCTCAAATCTAGCCCTCGCAATTATTCTTGCGTAATTCTTCTTCTTTTACCTTAACCTCATGAAGACCATCTCATTCCTCGAACGAAATGATCAAACAATGTGCTTTATCCTTTGACAATACTTTCTGTGATCATCATCCCTTAAGAAAGTAAAAAAAAAAGTATAGCATTTTTTTTTTTTTNCTACTTTTTTTTTTTTTAGGGTAAGAGAAAAATCAATACTCATTTCTACCCCTCAGAAATTGCATTTTTTTAACAGTAAGTATTTCTGGGGTGAGGCACGAGCTGTAATCAGGGAGGTGGGGGTGAATTTCAACCCAACAACTTTTTTTTAATCATTATTTTTCAGGAAGGTTTTTTTTTTTTTTTTTAAAAAAAAAAAAAAAAATATTATATATGTCAAGATCAATAATTAAAAGAATAACATACAGCCACAAATAACTAAATAAAAAGGTAAAAATTTAACTGAAAAAAACAACAACAGATTTTCATTTTTCTTTTTAAACTAAATTATATTTGGTAAGGGACTTACCCTTACTGTATACTGTATTTGCTATTGTACCGGTAAGATTGAAAGGCTGTGCTAAAAGGTTTATCAACCCTTTAAATATTTTGTCTCTGTGAATGCTATATTTCCGACCGAAAATAAGCATGTGTTCAAAAAGACTATCTTTTTCCTATCAACGTCCACCAAGGTTTTACTTAGTTGTTTATCACGTAGGTTCGCGGCCTCGTGATTTCCAGCCCAACTCAGGCTGGGTGAGTAGGTAAAANGGAAAACTAGTAATGACTGATGGAACAGCTTTGGAAACTTTTCCATCAATATTATATTTCAAACTAAGGTAGTTATAGACTTAACCTTTCGTTTCGCTAAAGTCAAACACGTTATCTAACTTGTTTTCTCCACGTGGCAGATTACAAAATGGAACATTAATATCCCCAAGTGCTAACAACGACCAATGCAAAGCAATAAACCAAAATCTGTCGGGCAATTGTGTACTCAACAAGGCAAAGAGATAGTTTCAACAGAATTCTTTCCATCAGATTACTGCTGTTAAACTAAATTCATGACTAACTTTTTGTGGTAAGAAAGCATTGCCATAAGCAAGAATTAATGTAAGAGGATCTCACCAGACATTATGCCGAGGTTGCATAATTCCTTTTTAAAAATTGCTTTGGCCACCAAAGTGGTCAGAGTTGCCATCAAAAATGTTAGAAACCTACAATATTATCTTTGATCCCACTCACTGTATGTTTGATGTTTCTTTGTCAGACACCATTGTCGAAAGAAAATTTTGGCTCGNTAAACCTTCAATATTAACTTTGATCCCTCTGTATGTTTGATGTTTCTTTGTCAGGCACCATTCTCGAAATAAAATTCTGGCTCGGAGTTTCCATCGAAAATCTTATAAACCTTCAATATTAACTTTGATCCCTCTGTATGTTTGATGTTTCTTTGTCAGACACCATTCTCCAAAGATTTTTTTTTTCTGTTCACTGATCACTTCTGTCGGTATTTTGGTGTGAACAACTTTTTAGAGAGAGGCCACACGTAACCACGAGTTCCGTTGATTGTTTTAACGACTTAGTCAGTAATATAATTTACATAGAAAGTATCAGAACTCAATTCCCTCTGGACGCATCATCTGTTGGTCTCATCAGTATGATGATAATTTATGTTCACCCTGTATCAGTCATGCCCACCTTCCTACCATCCAGCCACCCTCAGAAATTACTTTGAATATTATCATCGACTTACTTCATATACAGGGTATATACTTTGAATAGTATCATCGACTTACTTCATATACAGGGTGTATACTTTGAATATTATCATCGACTTATTTCATTTACAGGGTGTATACTTTGAATATTATCATGGACTTACTTCATATACAGAGTGTATAAAAAAAGAAACTCACGGATGTTAAATAATCACTCGAGGACATTTATTGAAACATTGTGAAACACCTGGCTGTTTCAGGAATTTTGTATGATTGCTAAGGGTCCAATAAGCTGGCCCGTCCTTCAAGGAGTGCCAATAAAATGTGTGTCTCCATCTGAAATAAGGTTCTATTATCTATTTTCAGAATGTTAAGAAACATAGGACCGCAACTGCGAAACGATTAGAAAACCGAAGCGTCTATTTCCCGAACATTGGGAAGCATAGGTCTCTTTATACGAACCGGTTAAAAGGCAGGAGTTTATCTACACAGTGGTTTTGAGATGCAGTCCTGTAAGAGATAGACCTATATGGTGGGTTAGTATGTTTTGTAAGAGTGTTCCTCTTTTAATCAACTGTACTCGAGATTCCTCGGTTCAGAAAAATGGTAGAAATATTATAATTACAGGTTACCGAAAAGGTTTTGATGACCCTTGGCTGGAACTGTGATGATATTCGCTACGGGTCTTCCTGTTGTGTAGAACTGGTCACTGTGGGTCTTCCTATCGTGTAGAACCGGACAATACGGGTCTTCCTGTTGTGTAGAACTGGTCACTGTGGGTCTTCCTATTGTGTAGAACCGGTCACTACGGGTCTTGCAGTTGTGTAGAACCGGTTACTGCGGGTCTTCCTGTTGTGTAGAACCGGTTGCCGCGGATCTTCCTGTTGTGTAGAACCGGTCACTGCGGGTCTTCCTGTTGTGTAGAACCGGTCACTGCGGGTCTTCCTGTTGTGTAGAACCGGTCGCCGCGGATCTTCCTGTTGTGTAGATACGGTCACTGCGAGTCTTCCTGTTGTGTAGAATCGATCCTGCGGGTCTTCCTGTTGTGTAGAACCGGTCAGTGCGGGTCTTCCTGTTGTGTAGAACCGGTCGCTGCGAATCTTCCTGTTGAGTAGAACCGGTCACTGCGGGTCTTCCTGTTGTATAGAACCGGTCAGTCTTCCCTTGAAAACCATCAAATTGTTCCAAAAGCTGAATATTTCTGAAATATTTAGCTCCACTCATTGTTCTACATCATCCTGCATTTCCTGTGTTGTACAGCAGCCACCCTGAACTCCCATCCGTGCGTCCTTGTGGGGTGGGGAACTCATTTTTTTATGCACAACCCGTGGGGGTAACTCTTTTGTTTTTACAAACATTAAAAAATATTACGAGACAGCTCAACCGAGAGAGAGAAAATATAAAAATGAATAATAATGACAACGGTGATGACGTTGGAGAAGTCGATATGATCTTCAGCCGTATGAGCTGTAGCTACTCTTGTACAGCTGGCAATATAAGATGATGACGTTAAAGAAGTCGATATGATCTTCAGCAGTACGAGCTGTAGCTACTCTTGTACAGCTGGCAATATAAGATGACAACGATGATGACGTTGAAGAAGTCGATATGATCTTCAGCCGTACGAGCTATAGATACTCTTGTACAGCTGGCAATATAAGATGACAACGATGATGACGGTGGAGAAGTCGATAGAATCTTCAGCCGTACAAGTTCTAGATACTCTTGTAGAGCTGGCAATATAAGATGACAACCGTGATGACGGTGGAGAAGTCAATATGATCTTCAGCCGTAAGAGCTGTAGCTAATCTTGCACAGCTGCCAATACAAGATGACAACGGGACGGTTCTAGCTCTATACATTCTGGTTTTAGGCGGTTCCACGTAAAACCAGAATGGAAAAAGCTAGAAATTTAAACTGGGTGCCTATTAACAACGGGACGGTTCTAGCTCTATACATTCTGGTTTTAGGCGGTTCCACCTAAAACCAGAATGGAAAAAGCTAGAAATTTAAACTGGGTGCCTATTCATATCAATTTCATACAAGAAATTGAAGAATACTACTTAGGTTGAAGTGTAACATATTGTTGGCCACTAATTAGCGGTTGAAGGCCGCTTTTTGTCGGTTCCACCTAATCCCAGAATATGAGGAGCTAGATCTTGAAATTTGGAGACAATTTATTTATAGATAAGGAAATTCGTGTGATGTTCACACCAGATTTTTCAATTTTGATTTGAAATCATCAAAACTGGAACAGTTGTATTTCCTTAGCAAACCTGCTATTTAAAAAAGATATAAAATAAAATGCATTCATATTTTTTATAATGAAATATTCTGAGTCTTCCGCTACCCCTTTTCTCGACTGCCTCTAAAAAAAAAGTAATTAGAGATCCTCACTCCAAGGAGATTTTTAAGGGATGTTTTATGCAATTAAAACAAGAAGAAAGAATGCTGATATTCGGAGGGTTGGATGAAAGATTCAAATTTATTTTAATAGCGAAAATAATTTTAACAAGCAGTTTGTATTTTAGCAGAAAGCTACAGGGTATGGAAAGTATGCAAAAGAAAGCAAAATGCTCGAAGTACAAGTAGATTTAAAAATATCTGGTGCGAATAACACACGACTTTCCTTATCTATAAGGAAAGTCCAACAATTTATTACACTTCAAACTTAGTTGTATTCTTCAATTTCTTGTATGAAATTCATATGAATAAACACCAAATTTCAAGTTCTAACTCTTTCCATTCTGGTTTTAGGCAGAACCGCCAAAAAGCGGCCTTCAACCTCTAATTAGCGGCCAACAAGATATTACACTTCAACCTAAGTTCTATTTTTCAATTTCTTGTATAAAATTGATGAATAGGTACCATATTTCAAGTTCTAGCTCTTTCCATTCTGGTCAGAACCGCCAAAAAGCGGCCTTCAACCTCTAATTAGCGGCCAACAATATATTACACTTCAAAGTTATGATGAAAAGTTATTATGACCCCCTCCCCGAATGAAACCGAACAAGGAGAATGGCGAATAAAATATAATAGAGAGATAAGGAAACTTTACAACTAACCCGATGTAGTAACTTAGCTGAAATCAAGAGTGCAAGACTGAGATGGACAGGACACTTCATAAGAAGAGATAACGACACCAAAATCAGAAATATATGGAAACATCAACCAGAAGGGCGACGACCAAGGAAAAGATGGTGGGATCGGACAATATGGAAACATCAACCAGAAGGGCGACGACCAAGGAAAAGATGGTGGGATCGGGTCAGAAAGGATATGTCAATGTAGAGGATCAATATGGAGACATCAACCAGAAGGGCGACGACCACGGAAAAGATGGTGGGATCGGGTCAGAAAGGATATGTCAACCATGAACATCTCATCCGACAAGGCACACCACAGATCAATATGGAGACAGGCTATTGGCGAGGCCAAATACCAACTGGGGTATGCGTGGCCATGGATGTAAGTGTGTAAGTACAGCACTTGTTTCATCCCATTTGAACAGACTTCTAGGCCGAGTAGAGGACCATATTATTGTGTTCCACATTATTGTTGGGGAGAAAAAAATTAAGCCCAGCTATTATTCATGGACTTAAACTATATTTGCATTTTTCAGCAAGGGTGAAAAAGCCTTTATTTTGTAAGAAGCTCTTTTTGGGGCATGAAAAGATTTTTCTTTCTTCTTTTTATTCGGGAAAACAAATTACTGAACGTTTATCTGAATGACGCTTTCGTTTTGAATGAAAAATGAAGGGACAAATTCAAGAATAACCTTTAGTATAAATCATGAATGAAACATTTCGAAAAGGTTAATTCTTTTCAAAAATGACCCATTGTGATGCTGCGTAGTCAATATTTGACCGAATTTAGGTCTATTTTTACGTGGTCACTTTCAGGGCCGTAGACAAAAAATCCGGGGCGGGGTTAAAAATTACGGGCCCCTCTATGATTCTTTCATCTAAAATCATCGTATGGGCAGTAATAAAAGTAAAAATAGACAATTCACGTAGTTGATGTGAAAAGGCGTGTACGCTTCTTCTTGGCAACAAATAATTCGATTATCAGATGTTAATGTTTACGAAATATTATACCAATATTTATGATTGCTGTACAAGCTGAAACGTCGCACTATATTTTAAAATCAGTGTCCTGCAATAGCCATTGTCCCATATTAGCCCACTATCACTAAACTTTTGATTTTGTGCGTTTGAAAATTTTTCAAAACTTTCAAGTTGATTTATTTATTATTCAGAAAAAAACTTGAAAAAATGCATTATGATAATTTTCTCACCGGGCCTCTTAGGAAATCCCCGGCCTGGGGGGGATTCCCCAAATTTCCCCCCTCTCGTCGGGCCAGGTCACTCTCTTAGTATAACCTCGCTGAACGTTTCTTACGTTAGAAAAAATACGTTCGCTCGTTACTTTTCATTGAATCTTGAATCACTGAGGTACATTGAGCAAGGTGGAAATTCAACATGATTGAGAAAGGTGGAAATTCAAACATTTCTCAACATCAAGAACTGCACAATTGATTATTGTACTTGCGAGTATTCATCCACCCTTGAAGGGACTGGAAGAAGACGATTTTAGAAGTTTGTGGATGTACATAACATTTTGGTAGTGATTTGAAAGAGGCTTACACCATCCAGTTGGTGACAATACACTTGTGATGATTGATTACACAAAAGAAGTTTTTAAAGACATTGTCACACTCCATTCTTACAATCTATTATTTGGCAATATTTGCAGACTTGGCTCTGTTCAGATTTGATGATTATTTGAAATTAGATCATTTGCGACCTTTGTGAAAGAATACACCTTCACCCAATGTCCAACATTTTTAATATTCTTCTCTTTCGTCATGTACTACAATGGTACATGCCTCCAAATGTGGTTAGCTGGTCTTGTAAGCCTCCAAATGTGGTTAGCTGGTTTTGTACATAGCAAATGGAGAGAAAACCACTCGAAAAGTCTTGAATGAGTCAAAAAAATATTTGAAAAGCAATAAGCCATTTAATTGTTTTTACAAGGGATCCTCTGAACTGTGTTAAGAGCTTTTAAGATGTGGTACTACAGACGTATGCTTTGAATATCATGGATGTACCACGTCACTAAAGAGAATGTACTCCAAATATTCTTTAGAAAAGCACCAAATATACAGGGTGTTTCAAAAGTTTATGCAAAAAAAGAAACCACGTATAGTAGAGCTCAAAAAAAGGCCACTTCGCTTAATAAACCCCTATACGGAAATGGACCCCAAGGTAGCTACTGGGGCCAGGGGTGGATTTAAGGCTACATCTTAGGGGAGGCGGCGCAGCACTTAGTGAGGCAATACTTCCGGAGGGTATGGAATATCCCTCAGGCCCATGGGGGTTGGAGCCGCCGCCCCCTGTCCGTATAGGGGTTTATTAAGCAAAGTGGCCTTTATTTGAGTTCTACTATACGTGATTTCTTTTTCTGCATAACCTTTTGAATCACACTGTAGTAAAAACAACTAAGAGAAGAAAACTGACATACCTGGGACATATATCGAGAAACACCAAATATGAGATGCTTCAAGATTTTATGTAGCCAACTAGGGAAGTACGTTAGTTGACGGTCCTAAGCTCGTGTCAATACAGAATACCTTTAAAAAACTCTGTTTCAATTCAATTTTTTGTTCGATTTTTCAATTTTTTTTTTTTTAACACAAAAAGTCTNGAAAGAGAAGCTCTTTTCATAAGTCGAATCATTTTTGAATACAGAGAAGAAAAAAAAAATCACTTTTCAGGTTTTTCCCCATTTTGCTTTTGTTTTTCAAAATTTTGATGGCATATTTGAAATCACCGCCATCAAAAACTAGGATTTAGTGTCCATCTTCTTTTTGTTCAGTCACACAGAACCCACCAAGCGAAAGTTGTCCAAAAATAACCTTTTCCACCCTGTAACTCGGCCATGCTTCGCCTGGCTCACTAACGAATTTCATAAAAAATGTTCCATTTGATCTCAGCTACCCACCATATTCTAAGTCATAAAGGAAGTGAAGATATACATTTGCCGAAATGCAATATTCTAATAGGGTTGTGAAAAGGTCTGGCAATTGTGTAATATTCGTTAATCTACAGGGTGCCATATAAAGTCATTTTTTTTGGAGGGGGGTCTTAAATTTTCTGGGGGGCTTTCCGAAGCCTAATTTCTTATAATCTATTTATGACTTAATAACTTCCATAGTGAAAATTGGTCATACTTGAGATTGTAAAATAAAAAAATAAAAGAAATATTTTTAAATGTAAATTTCTTTGTGTTATTATGTCACAATTTTAGTGGGCATCATAGCATTACAAGGTATTCTCAACAATCACTCCAATATCATTAAGCCTAAGCTACACTTTAACAATATCCTTATAATGCTACCACTTATCGCTATTACCATAGCTACTCAATTGTCCCCAGGAGTCTGAGTTACCCCCAATCACAACCAGACCAAGTAGAAAATTTGAAGAAACCTTAATCAAATTTTCGACCCGTCCAGGAATCGAAAGCGGAACCTCCTTGGTGCAAGCCGAGTGTGATGCGCACTCTGCCACGGAAACGTCATTACTTGAGATTGTAAAAAGTTACTTGAGGGTGATATCCTCAAGTGAGGAGTTCGAGCTGATAATGTAATACAATACAGTAAGCAAGTCTGCATTATTTAATATATAAATGATTGACAATATCGATTCAGAGTTTAATTAATTAATAAAAATTAAAACATTCAAATTAAAACTAATAACTTAACTTATCTTACGATTCTTCTAATTATTTTAATTATTTAATATGTTACTAACTTAATTATATTGCAGTGATTGACATGGTTCTAAGGGTACATGCCAATTATTAGCCTCCAAGTTCAGAAGACACTGAAACAATGATGACACTCAGGGCCGTACACAAAGATTTTTTTTTCGGGGGGGATGGGGGGTCCGTTGCTGTTGTTGTTGTTTTTGTTGAAGTTGTTACTGCTGCTATTGTTGTTTTTGTTGTTGTTTTCGTTATTGTAGATAAATGGACCTAGTCAACTAATAAAGTTTGGTAGTCAAATCTGATTTTTTTAAACTGTTGAAATTGTAAAAGCTCATTTGCACGGAAGACGAAAAATCAACTCTTCAGAGATGTCCAGGACATCAAAAATAGAATGTGCATATTTCTTTGTGTTCTCATGTCACAATTTTTGTCGGCATCATAGCATTACAAGGTATTCTCAACAATATGTATATCTAACAATTTCCTTATTATATTAATACTTGTCGCTATTACCATAGCTACTTAATTGCCCTCCGAAAGTGTCCAGACCCCCAAACACAACCAGACCAAAAAGAAAATTTGAAAAAACTTTATCAAATTTTTGACCCGTTCAGGAATGGAACACGTAACCTCCATGTGTACCTTTCTTTTTCTCTTTGATCTGGTTGTGTTTGTGGGTCTGGGGGCTTCCTGAGTGTTATGCACACTCTGCCACGGAAAATCTTTTATGACTTCATTAATGAGGCTCTTTCGATAATAAATTGCGCTTTGTCCCAAAAATATTTTATACAGCAAGGTCAACCACCTAACTTTTTTATGACGGCAAACTTTTGATTTCTAATGTTGACAAGGTAAAAAAAGAACCAAAGGATACTCGGCTATTAATTGAAAATCCACCAGGACTGACATCTGAAAATGATGGTCAGGGAAGGAGATGTTGATATTATTGTTGTTGATGATGATGATGTTGTTAGTGGTGGTGATGATGATGTTATTGGTGATGGTGATGTTGTTGTTGATGATTAGACTGAGTTGGACCGAAAAAATTGCCAACATCACGAAGGGGGCGAATTCACGTGGACACCTACATGGTACAACCGAGCTGGACGTTGTTTAACTTTAGTGAACCTAACAGGAACTGCTGTATTGAACGTGTTGTAGACGCTGAGACATAGAAATACTAAACTTTGGGTTCCGTATGTCTGAAGTGTTACTTACTAGTGTTCGCCCAATACATACGGTTCATAGGAGCTTTGATTTAATCATTAAAAATAAAGCAGATTAAATCACAACCGAGGGACTCAACCTGCTGAAGTAAGAAATAAATACGGTATATGTCATAGAAAAATGAAAGTTGTATATTGTATTTTATTTTTTTTTTTGAAAATGGGTTTAGAGGAACTAAGTTTATTTCGCAAATCTTGGTAGAAGATGTATCTACGATGATTCATAAGGAGAAGTATTTACTACCCAGCACAGGAAAACTATTTTTAGAAAGAAAAAAAACTCTGCCGACGTGACACATGGGTTTATTATTTTTACTTGCTAAAAAAAATACCCCCCCCCCCNCACAAAAAGAAAAAAAAAAAAATTAGACCCTAAAATGAACATATATACCAAATTACAAGTCTCTGGCTCCTACCCTAACCATTCTCTTTCAGGACAGGATTAATGAAAACCGGTAAAAACCGCCAGCAGAATATTTGATTGCACTCAAAAGTTGCGAAGCTTACTAAATTCAAAATTCTAGCGGTTACCGTTCTCTATTTACACAGCAATACTGAAAACGGCTAAAAAGCGGCGAAAACTGCCAAGGGTGTATTTGATTGCACCCAAAAGTTTCGGTACACAATTAGAGACCAGATGGGACCTATATACCAAATTTCATCCAACCCATCACGGCGTACGGAGAACAAACAGTTTTTTTTTATGCGATTTTTGGATTCTACATACATTGAAACGTAGAATATCGAATTTTGAGGGGGTTATTTTTTTTTCTCGAGACGATTCCAAAAGTTCATTATTGAAAATAGTAAACGAATAGTCACCCATTGCGGTCTACCTTTTTTTCGGGACGACTAACCCTGGGGAAGGGGCACCAGCTCTAGATCTTATACCAACGTCGTGCTCCCCATCAGTTGTGGTTGAGGTAAAAATGCAATTAGATAAAAAAACAACAACGGAATGGTGAGATAAAGAGAAATTATTTGAGAAGAAAATATGAAAATTTAATATTATTGGATCAAGATGATCAGGTGTTCACGTTAGTGTTGAAGTCATTTATAGAAAAAAATATCTTAATCAAATTTAAAAAGAATCATTTTCAAAAAACAAAATATTGCCAAATTTTTCAAAATCGAAAAGTTCTCAACACCAGCAAGAACTTATCAAAATTTTACGTTTCTAGAACAAACCACTATTGGGCCCACTGGGGGTCCCGGGGGCCCAGGGCCCCCAAAACGTATTCACTAAATTTCCACCATGTTCTAAATATGTATACCAAATTTCGTCAAAATCGGATGAAAATTGTGACCTGTATCACGTAACAAACAAACATACACAGATACAGGTGCATTTCGGGATGTATACAGAAGTAAAAAGTGGAGTTCACTAACGTTCACTATTAGTAATAAGGCAATAGGCGTCAGTCGTCACACCATTTGGCCAAAATGCTTTGTCCGTTCGTATTGACATTCTGGAAAATGTTTTAAGGAAGACATTCAGTAAGAAGAGAGAATTTGTTCCCAAGTCCACCACTGACAATATAGGTTTACAATTGTAGATTTGGATTTTTTTATATATATTTGCAAAGGCCTGACTTTTTTTTAGCATCTCATTGTTCAAAGGATAATATACAATTGTGACATTTAAATTTCTCCATCAGATTTAAGGACATTGACACATTGATTTCTCTTTTTTTTTTATCAAAGGATATAAATTTAAACTACAAGGTCTGTATATCGATTTTGATCGATTTTGCGTGTAAAAGAACGGAACGACTGGTCTGAAGTATGACGACAGCCAGGTGAACGGGTTTCAGTCGCGATGCTCTGGACATCACACAGATAAAGGAGTGCCACAGGAGGGGTTTTATAGACGGTCACTCATCAGTTGAGAGCCAGCAACGCTACGTTCGAACATCAGTCAGCTTAAACGACAATGTCATTCCCAAAGGGAATTCTCTGGTAATTCAAGACCGCCGCGCCGCATCGTGCGGCTATTTCAGATTCATGTTCTTTCTCCAATCTTCACCCCAACTGCAGTTATGTTTGAGTCTGTATACGTTGCATCTAATGTTCTTCCAAATGCATCTGATGCACCTCCGATATCCAACCCAACTGCACTTATGTTTGAGTCTGTATACATTGCATCTAATGTTCTTCCACATGCATCTGATGCAACTCCGATATGCTTCCCAACTGCAATTATGTTTGAATCTAGATGCGTTGCATCTAATGTTCTTCCACATGCATCTGATGCACCTCCGATATCCAACCCAACTGCAGTTATGTTTGAGTCTGTATACGTTGCATCTAATGTTCTTCCACATGCATCTGATGCACCTCCGATATCCAGCCCAACTGCACTTATGTTTGAGTCTGTATACGTTGCATTTCATGTTTTTCCACATGCATCTGATGCAACTCCGATATCCTTCCCAACTGCAATTATGTTTGAGTCTAGATGCGTTGCATCTCATGTTCTTCCGCATGCACCTCCAGCCTCCATCCCTACTGCTGCATAGTATGATTTGCCCACAGGTTGTTTTATTCCTCTATCAAAAAAAGCCTTCCTTTGAAAATATGTTGAATATAAATATTTTTCCACAATAGCATTCCTTTCGTCTTGTCCCTCCCAAATGGTGTTTCCCTCCCATCCTATGTCGACCACAAGGTCAAGATTACTCTACAGCGCGTGACATGTGTGTAAAAAGTGGGGTTGTATTAGATGAGAATATGAAAATGGGGGGGGGTATTGGGTGAGAATATAGTGGAG
>CM022879.1:3924853-3939966 GCA_012654025.1 Pachypsylla venusta | reverse complement strand
AAAATAATACTGTCACTAAAGAGCAAAGTCCGCAGCCGAAGGCTGCAAAATCTTTTTAAAATAATGGTCAACATCAACAGAAAATACAAATATAACAATAACTAAAATATATAACTAAAAAACTTAAAACTTTAGAAGAACAACATCTGCATTCGGTGGTAGTCTGAAAGAATTATTAAGGAAGAGAAAGTCTAGTACGATTTTCCATACCATTGATTTAAAAGGGTTAGGCAAAGAGATGGGTATCGATTGAACTTAAACGATTCAAACAATGTTTCTTCAAAATAATCGACTATTTTTCATCCGATTTCATAAAGTTCGATTCCTTAGCAAGAATATCTTTGAGGGAAATCCCAAGATATGAGAGGGAGGCAGAATCTTAAAGCCCTATTCTAGCTACGGCCCCGTATAGACACTTTTCATTAAAATTACTTACTCTTAGTCTCAATACATTAAAATGTTCGAATCTTCCCTCTCTTGGCACACCGATATAATGCATACCACCAAACTCTTCATTCGATGGTACAATAAAATTAAACGTTGGATAGGACTCCTCCACATTTATAAATATTCCAGCAAACGCCTCACCAATTTGGAAGTGCCTTGTTACTAAAACTCGATATGGTGAAAGGAGTTTGTATTTTTCAGTGTGTTCCATAAATGAGCAATAGGCCTGGCCTACATATATTATACATCTATCATATTCGCCAGATTGGTCGGGGGGGAGAGCAACTTGAACTTGGTCCATAATTTGGGTATAAATAATATCAGGGTTGTTTATGAGAGGCATAAAATCTACATGGCCAAGTATTAATTCTATTCCTGAAAACATTTCGAAAATATTTGCTATGAACATCATATACTTTTTCTTAACAAATTTTCAATGTAATTCTACAATTTACAAGGTTTTTATTAACTATCTTCAAATAATTTTTTAGAAAAAAATTTATGTATCAACTACAAATAATTTGATGAGCCACGAGCGCTTTCGTCAGTTACGACATTCTCAAGTGAACTTAATACGTAGAAACGTATTAAGAAATCAAATATCCAACAAAATAGAAGAGATTATAGTAAAAACAAGAAAAAGAAAAAGCAAAAAACAAAAAAAAAAAAAAACAGTTCACTTGAGAATGTCGTAACTGACGAAAGCGCTCGTGGCTCATCAAATTATTTGTAGTTGATACATAAATTTTTTTCTAAAAAATTATTTCATAATGACTACAAACATCCTAAATACTATCTCTAAACTTATCTTCAAATAGTTGATAAAACCTCGTATCAGAATAATAGTCTGGGGACATAGGGTATCCCGTGTGCACATTGATGATACAAGTGTGGAAGGGGTGTCAAAATCTTCATATGGATCTCTAGAAAATGAAAATCCATGGTAGCACCCTCAAATTTTGTCGAGAGACCCACAGTTCAAGATGGCGTCCAAGATGGCCGCCCGGGGTTAGAAAATCTTTAAATTACCGCCAAGAGTCGTGCGGGGTGTCTTAAGTATATATTTTTTGGGTCGTAAATTCGAATTTTTGGTCCAATCGGTCGCCCCACCCTCAGCGCCCCTCAAAAATTTAAAATGGCGACCAAAATTGCAACCTAAAAGTGGAATCATTAATAACTAGTCCTGGGTAACAAACAGTAAGTCAATTTCCACGTTTTCTGAGCCTTAGATTCTAAAAATACCATCCAGATACTCGCTCGCCTCATAGTTGACCCGGAAAACCAAGATGGCGGCCAAAGTGGGCTCCCCGAAAAAAATATTTTTTTTAAACCACCCCATTCAGTCGTTTGGGGTGTCTAAATATATGATTTCTCGGTCGTGAAATTCGAATTTTTGGTCCAATCGGTCTTTCAATGCACCAGTACCCCAGCCTCCCCACCGTTTCCCCTAACAATATTATATGGCGGTCAAACTAGCCGGTAAAATGATACTCTAAACGGAAAAAAGAGCAAAACTAGCCATAAGTATCGAATACACAGTCAATTACTATGTTTTCAAGTAAATTAAATAATTGCCCCTAAAATCAAAAATGGCTACAAAAATGGCCCAACACAAAATTATTTGATCAAAAATTTGAAAGTAAATCATTGAACTTTACGTTTCTCGGATTCTCGGGAAGCAGAATTCAAATATCTGGTAATGGAAAAGAAGAAAACAATGGAGAATGTAGCCGCAATAAAGCGACATATTATGCTTTTTGGGTCTTAAAATTCGAATTTTTGTTCCAATCGGTCTTTCAACCCTCAGCGACCCTGATAATTCAAAAATGGTGGCCGAAATGGCGACCTAAAAGGGGATCATTAATAACTAGTCCTTGGTAACAAACAGAGAGTCAATTTCCACGTTTTCTGAGCCTTAGATTTAAATAATACCATCCAGATACTCGTTCGCCTCATATTTGACCCGGAAAACCAAGATGGCGGCCAAAGCGGGCTCCCCGATTTTTTTTTTAAACCACCTCATCAACTCGGGTGGGGTGTCTAAGTATATGTTTTCTGGGTCGTAAAAATCGATTTTTTGGTGCAATCGGGTTTCTGAACCGTGGATTCCCAATATACAATCCAGATTCTCTTTTCCCTTATAGTTGACACGGAAAACAAAATGGCGGCCAAAGCGCCCCCCCCCCGAAAAAAATATTTTTTTTTAAATCACCCTATCAAGTCGTGCGAAGTTTCTGAGAATACGTCTTTTGGGTCGTAGAAGTCGAATTTTTGGTCATATAGTCTCTCGACACACCGATACCCCCCTCCCCAAAAATATAATATGGCCGGTAAAATGATGCTCTAACCAAGGGGTTCCCAATCTTTTTAGTACCACGCCTCCCTTTCTTGAAATGAAAGCCTCTCACGCACCCCTCCCCTTTACATTATAAATTATGAATGGGTATGTGTGTTGCTGAATGCTATCTCATTCAAAACGCTAATGAGTTGCTAAATGCTATATCATTCAAAACGCTAATGAGTTGCTAAATGCTATCTCATTCAAAACGCTAATGTGTTGCTGAATGGTATCTCATTCAAAACGCTAATGTGTTGCTGAATGCTCATTCAAATTTTCTAAACATCATGTTCAATAAAATTGCCTTTGTAAAAAAATCGTGTACATTTATATTTTAACTCAATGATAATAATTGTCTCGCGCCCCCCTTGGTTTGTCTTCACGCCCCCCCAGTTTGGTAACCACAGTTATAACTGTAACAAATAGGCTCTGCTTGCTTTCATTGGCGCCCTGCAGGTGTGGCCGTTGCCCATGCTGGAAGTATTAGATGTTTATTTAATTTAATAGTCAATTTTTTTTTTTTATATGACTTCTGTCTTGTCGTCACTTGATATATGATGTCGTCTCCTTCAATCGTGAACTGTCGTAAAGACCAGGGTCTTTGTTGCATTGGCTCATTTCTGTGCACTTTAGAGCATTACTGAGGCAGCCACAATTTTGGGTACACCTTTTTTGGCGACAAGAGCACTTCACCATGTCCAGTAGAAAAAGTGGTGCACATGGTCTTCTAGAGGTAATTGGCTCAAAGCTGTCTTCAGATTTTTGCCATCCGTGATTAGTAGGTGATGGTAAAAATTGATGCTGGACTATATCTTGTTGCCAAACGATTGCCTGATAATTAGCGCGTTCAATCGCTGTTATGAGAACATCTTCAGTTGGAGGTAAATGTTCGTCGTATAGGTGCTTGTCTTCGCTGAGGTCCTCAAACGATTCTAATATAAATTTGCAAAAAAGATACAATTACAGAGCTTTTTGTAGGAAGATCTTCTTGGCTGCTAGACAATATTTTCAAGAGATTGACAGCAACAAAGGAGGCATAAATCATTCAGAAGTTTTCTTTTTTTTACTGGTACCAGGACCATCGGATTTTGCTTGTCCATGTTTTATTCAAAATCAGAGATAGCAATAAAATTTTAAGATACAGTAACTCTTCTAAAATAATTTCAGAAATCGAAATAATGTTCTTTACTCTTCTAACTTATTCTCAAACTGAACGCAGTGCACGGAAATTGGCTATCAATCTTCAAGCAGCTCGATCATCTGGAGAGTGGATGCATAATTGTTGGTGATGCTAATCGGTGTCGAGTAAATGCAGGATTATTTTTGTCAGCGTGCTACCTTTTTGGGAGATCCATCGTAGTTTATATATACTCATACAGAAGGTTTTTACATCGTTCCTTTGTACATTCACGTTTTTTTTTTTTTTTAGATCTCAGGCTCAAAAATTCTTGAATACATTGTTCAAGTGAATAAGGCGGTATTTCTGACCAGATAAATCATCGAAAACTTAGAGGTGTATAGCAACGGTCATACCTCTCAGGTGCCCAGACAAATAAGCAGAGCCTACTTGTTACAGTTATAACTATGATATATTTTTAACCTACGCGATATGTGACTGAAATATTAATTTTCAAATATATTCCGTTATCGCATTCCTGGGCACTCCTTATTGAATTTCAACGATTGCTATATAATAATGTCGCTTTATTGCGGCTACATGAGCCGTTCTTCTCCAAATACATTGTTACAGATAAGGCAGTATTCCTTACCAGATATTTGAATTCTGCGACCCAAGAAACGTAAATTTCAGTGATTTACTTTCAAATTTTGGATCAAATAATTTTTTGTTGGGCAATTTTTGCAGCCATTTTTAATTTTAGGGGCAATTATTTACTTCATATTTTTATAATTTACTTGAAAACATAGTAATTGACTGTTTATTCGATACTTATAGCTAGTTTTGCTCTTTTTTCCGTTTAGAGTATCATTTTACCGGCCATTTTGACCGCCATATTATATTTTTAGGGGAAACGGTGGGGAGGAGGAGGGTACCGATGCATTAAAAGACCGATTGGACCGAAAATTCGAATTTCACGACCCCAGAAAACATATATTTAGACACACCAAACGACTTAATGGGGTGGTTTAAAAAAAATATTTTTTTCGGGGAGCCCACTTTGGCCGCCACCTTGGTTTTCCGGGTCAACTATGAGGCGAGTGAGTATCTGGATGATATTTTTAGAATAAGGCTCAGAAAAAGTGGAAATTGACTTACTGTTTGTTACCCAGGACTAGTTATTAATGATTCCCCTTTTAGGTTGCAATTTTGGTCGCCATTTTGAATTTTCAGGATCGCTGAGGGTTGGGCGACCGATTGGACCCAAAATTCGAATTTTGCGACCCAAAAAACATATACTGAGACACCCCACACGACTCTTGGCGGTAATTTAAAGATTTTCTAACCCCGGGCGGCCATATTGGACGCCATCTTAAACTGTGGGTCTCCCGACAAAATTTGAGGGTGCTTCCATGGATTTTCATTTTCTAGAGATCCATACGAAGATTTTGACACCCCTTCCACACTTGTATCATCAAACTGCACACGGGACCTGATTTCGTGCCCTATGCCCCCAGACTATAAGAGGTGTTTTAGTAAACGTACACAAACGTTTGTGATGAACAGAAGAGAAAAATATTTTGTGGGAGATTTAGTTACCTCGAAACCAGAGACAACTGCGTGAACCTGAGAGAAGGGAGAGACCAAATAAGTCGCAAGTGGGGAGTTGTGCTGCATCACGACAAAGCTCCTGTGCATTCTTTGTTCCTTATTCCCTATTTTTACACGTCATGTGATGATAGTCATTCCAGTGGCGGATTTACACATTTGCCGCTTGTAGGCTATTCAAATTTTGCCGCCCCTCCCGACCTTTACAATTCGATACCCTAGGTCACAATCATACTTATTACCTAATTACAAATTTTGTAAATGAAATTGTTCTTTTTGATTTTGCACTTCCGCCCCAAATGCACCACTTTTTTACCCTAATTAGTGTGATTGATGTGTCAGTTTCTAGATTATACGAGTATTTACAACCCTCTCTAGCTCGTACCGTTTTCTTTTCATACCAGAGTCATGAATAACGCTAAAAGGCTGCAAGAAAACGACAAGTGTAAGTTTGCATCCATTGATCAAAATTGATATAAATAAGCACACAATTTTAAGCTCTAGCATTTACCGTACCCAAATTTAGTCATGAACCGTCAAAAGTGTCCGAAAACAAAAAAAAAAAGGTATAATTACTTCAACCAAAATTGTCTTTATGCAGTCAATGCATAAAAGTAAATTTGTACCAAAATTCAAGCTCTTGCTCTTACCGTTCTCCCTTTAGGCGGGATTAACTAAAACCGCTAAAAAGTGGCGAAAAACTTCTATTTCAACGAAAAGCTCCGTGGTCTCTAGCGCTTACCATTCTTGAGATATCTTGTTCACAGGCAGACACACTCACGGGCCAATGGATGAAACTCGACATTTGGGCTTTGTCTCTTAAAATATTTTTTGGCATTGAAAACTCGACATCGAAAATTTCAGCTCATTACAATATTTTCCTTTTTATATGATAAGGAAAGTAAAAATTATAAGGGTGAAACATATTAGAAATATGTTGAAATTTTTGTATGAACCTAATAGGATTAGGTACCTATATAAATTTCAATCATTTTAATTTCTGTACCTAATACATAAACAAATAAAAAATCCGCCCCTAAAATCTGCGGCTCTAGGCTCCAGCCTACTCAGCCTATTGGTAGATCCAGCGCTGGTCATTCCGCAGTCAAGGAGACGCAGAGATATATTTGTAAAAGACTTTGAAAAGCTCAAGTTCAATTTGGAATAACACCGAATCAGCTTTAAGTGCTGATCTTAAAAAAAATCAGATTCTCTTTTACTTTTCAACGTATGATGACCTACCTACTAGTCTGTTATCCCCTTCCTGTCTCATTGTTATTGGGGAAATATAATCATTCCATTCCCCATTTAGTCTTATCATTCTAGAGTAATATGAGAATGCTAAAAAGACAATAAAATAAATGAATTAGACAATATCGATTCGGATATGAGGAGTCGATTAACACAAGTACTAGTGTAGATCGAGCATGTATGGTTATGATGTTTCCCTCATCATTTTTGTAATTTATGGAGCACGGATTTTGATTAGTATGGAAAGCCTCCAATATTTTCCTTCTGGATTACATATTATGTTCACTAGTTATTCGATCAAAACCCTCCCCGCGAAAATTCAAAACCCTAAAATTTGTTAATTCAAGGTTGACAGACGGACGGACAGATACACACACGAACCAATGGCTGAAACTCGAGATTTGGGCCCTGGGGACCCCAAAATGTGTTTTGGCATTGAAAACTCGACATCGAAAATTTCAACCTATTACAATACTTTCCTTTTTATAGGATAAGGAAAGTAAAAAGTCGACGGACACATTAAAAAATAACTAAACTATGTGCTTCATTTGGTAGAGGTTGGAAATAATTTTATCCTCATCAATCTACGTTGGTCGAGGTGGATAGGCATACCTAACTCGTATTCCCAATCAAAGGGCTGACTGGGTTGCGTCACTGGAAGAACAACTTTATAGATCATATTAGACTCCAGGTCCAGAAATATGTAACCAAATTTTTTATTTCCTACATTACCAGGTTCATCATAGGAAATTCTTATTGCAACTGAAAACAAATAAAATGAAACCGATTAGCCAGCGGCAAAAACCACTTTGGTAGAGTAACAAACCTTTTCAATTGGTACATTTTTAAGGGAACTGACTGGTTGTTGCTCCTACCAAGACGTGTTGTTCACAACACACGGAACAATGGCTGAAACTCGATATTTGAGCTTCGGGGACCTCAAAACGTATTTTGGCATTGAAAACTCGACATTGAAAATATCAGCCGACTACAATGATTTCTTCATTATCTTCGTGTGATGTTCACACCAGGTTTTTTAATATCGCTTAAACAGATCTATTCATTGATAGATCAGTGAAATAGTGATGGACGAGGTGCGGTTTCTGGCTCCGAACCGCACCGCATCGCAAACTGCCGTGCGGTGCAGGGCTAAAACCGCGAACCTCGGGAATTAGGAACTGCACCGCACAGCGGACCGCGCGGTGATCACCGCATGCACCACAGTGCGAAATGAAAGAATGTTGAAACTACAATAGAACCTCGATTATTTTACCCGATTGGGACCGAGGTTATAGGTGAAATAATCGAGGTTATGTATAAAAGGTGATTGAATCGAAGTTACATATAAAGCAATGAAAAGAGGACAAAATTTTGATATTCAGGAATTTTAATGAAAATTTGAAACAAAAAGGGTATCCAATACCTATCCATTTTTTTTTCTTCTTGACCACGATTGAAAAAAAAATCAATTTTTTTAAAAAAATTCTTCAATGGTGGCCAAAAAATAAAACACGGATTTTTCGGGTGAAATATTAGATGTGGAAATAATTGAGGTACTACTGTAAGTACAAATCTATTAGCAGAGGAAAAACAAAAGCTCTTACCATTCGCATTTTAGGCAGGGTTAATGAAAAACAGTAAATACCATCGGCTGTATATTTGATTGCACCCAAAAGTTTAGAAGCTTACTGAGACCCCAAATATGACATACATCCCAAATTTCAAGTCTCTGACTCTTACCATTCTCTTTTTAGAAAGGATTGATGAAAACCACTAAAAAGCGGTAAATGTCGCCAGCTGTATATTTGTTTCAAAACTTATCTTACCATTAACTTTTCAGACAGCAATTCTGAAAACCGCTAAGGTTGTTTTCGATTGCTCCAAAAGTTTCGGGGCACAATTAGAGCCCAGATGGGATTTATATGCCTTCAACTTATACTGTATCTTGTGTATATCTTGTTGTGCGGTGCGCGGTGAAAACCGCACAAATAGGAAACCACACCGCGCGGTGCGGTTAAATATTCGAAATATGAAAACTGCGCATCGCAAGTGCGGTGCGGTTTTGTCGTTCGAACCGCACCACGCCAGCTGCGGGTTTTTTGTCCATCACTACAAGGAAACGTGAATCATTATTTTTTTAATATTTTTTTTTTTTATTTTTTTAAAAAAATGGCATGAGTGAGTTAACCACCCACTTCTGGCCAACTAGTAATTTTTTTTTTAGTTTATCTTATAAAAATTACATTCTTTTGATAAACACAATCTCTATCTAGCGCTTGGTTAAATACAGGAAAAATCTACAGAACAATGCCTTAGAAGAGTTTCATTGGAGTGAAATAATTAATGATACTGTAACAAGTCAAGAAAGAAAACGTGAAAATAGCAAAGGAAGCAATGAAAACAAAGATGAGCTTGTTGATAACAGATCCTTTGAGAACATTGTCAGTATCAACTTCTTACGGAAAATGTTTAGGAAAAATTACTGTTCCCAAAGTATGACGATAGGACCTAATAAAACCTTTTTAAGTTTTGAAATTTTTGGACCGCTTTCTTTAGGGCTTGTAAGAAATAAACAAATTTCTTGTAAACTGACTTATATAGGTGATCATCTGTTAAATTGAGTATTTGAATATTTTTCCCCAAAAATGACCACGATTTTTTTTGCCCTTTTTCTTAAGAAAACAACGGGCGAAAGTCTCAAATTTCAAAAGTAGCTCAGTGAATCTGGTGTTTTACATAATTTTTAGAGAATGTATTCCCAAGAACGCATATTTACTGTTTAAAAAAAGTTGTTCCTTTGTGACATCATATCACAACAACTATGGTGCTTATTGTAGGATTCTTCCAATATCAATCATTATCCAATTACTTTGAATTCTTCAATTTTACCTACAATGCCTCGCTATGCGAATTTATCTCTACAGGGCCCTGAAACATCCAAAGCAATTTCCATATAGCTAATATGGAGATTGCCTCTACCGGAATTTGTTACCTCTTCATGCTGTATTACTACATGTTACTACACATGTTAACTTAATAAAATTTGTCTCAGGTGTATTCTTCCCCCCCCCTCTCCCCCCAGATTAACATAAACTCCACAGCAGCAGCACCAGCATCTTTCATAAAAGAAAGATGGAAAGTTTTCTTGTGAACGTACAAAGAGAAAGCAAAGTCATAAAGTTTAAGAAAATAAATTATAATGACATAACAGAACGACGTGATAAATTGATCATCTGTAGGAAGGAGGAAGCAAAGGCAAAGAAGCCCCATTGAATGTTCCAAGACTATGCTCTCCAGCCTCGCCCGCACCTCTTATTGTTATTGTTTGGCAACAACTTTCATGCAATCTTAATAATTAATGATATTTTTATTTCATTTAATGAATTCATTTTCAGAACTTCCTTTATAACAGAAAAGGTTTCTATTTCGACGTTGTCGTCTTTCGAAAGATTTATTTTCAAAAAGAATGACTTTTGCTTCGACGTATTTAAGGATGAGAGCAGGGACAAATACTGTCCTCTAGTTGGGGGGCACCAAATTATTATCGGAATAAAGTAGTATTCGACGTTCAACTACTTCGTATTTGAAAAGTTCAACACAGAANGTTAGGTATATTTGAGGTGAGCCAGCGTCTATGGCACGTTGAATACACCAGTTTCCGTTAGATCACTCAAGTTAAGCAACGTCCATTGAGGTTGTGCCATTTGGGTGTCACCGTGGGATCGCGCTTCTCGTGATGGTGGCAATTTTTCCGGCCAAACTCAGGCTGGGTGAAGTAAATGTGGGTAGCTGCTTCCAAAACACACACACACATTGATCTATACGTTGAGTTTTATTATTATAGATTGAACATCGGCCAAAACAATATTAAAGACAGATTGATATATTACCACCAAAAATAGGAACCAACATGCGCGGATATAGGGAAGGCCCCGGGCCCCTAAATAATTCCCAATCCTGAGACTAAATAGAAATACGTAAATAAGAAATTCTGACATATGTCACGGCACTTTTCTTTCATCACGCTTATAAAATCGCTTATCACTCTTATGAAAGGTATTTGTGGTAAGCTCTACAAATTAGGTATGGTACCTCGATAATCATTGCCTTAAAAAGTCCCCCCCTCCAAATTTTCTATTAGCTATATTGTGCGATTGTGACCCCCAAAACAAGGGGGCTATATTCACGCATGCGCTCATCCCGAATTGATACTTCTCAATTCCGATTTTGCGGTGGTGAAAACCAAACCAGCATTAAATAGGAAAATTTAATTTTTTATATTTCTTATCGGATCCTCATATACTATTTGGGGGGGGGGGGGCGGCTCTATTGTCGCTCATTTTTCGTTATCTCCTTTTACCACGATAACTCCTGCACGATTATTTCATGAAATTTGGTATGTACATCCATTCTATTCATAGAATTAGCAGATTTTTGTCCCCATTGGCCCATCAGCGGAATTGAGTGTGATCTCTAGTAATGAGGATTTATTGAATTCATAATCAAAATGTTAATAATACTATTATTTAGGAATATAAATGTAAAAGTTATAAAATAAATATTGGTATATTGGTAATAAGTATAGATTGAGATTTATTTTTACTTAACTCCATTACGTTTTTTAAAACTTTTTTAACCTTAGTGAACACTGCCTTCTAATTGAAATTTTGGGAAATTGTTTAGATTACTAAATGGAACTATATTAGGGGGGATAGCCTGATCTCCTGCTTCAACAATTTTTACCATAGTTATATGAACCACCCTAGTCCCCATAGTCTATAAGCCACCCTGTATATAATAACCTGTGCTTTTATGAGACCCCCTGTACAGAGTGACCCGTGTTGAAGCTAAAAAATATGGCCTGATTTGACTTCATGGAAGAAGAACACATTGTGTGACCTACTTGAAAGACCCCAAAATGTGTTTCTAACCAACCTATCATAGGTATATTGGGAAACATAATATGTAAGCAATAAAATAACTAAAAAACAATCTCACAAAAAAATATATTCTGTATTTCTGTGAACTACAGACCTCACTCACTTAAAATGGACATTATAGTGGCCCAGTCAATCAATCAATAGTAGCATTATCGTTTCCGATGGCGGCCAGATGGGACAGATGAATCTCTAGATCAATTTAGTTAACTTCTGAAATTTCGAATTGTCATATCATACATTTTTTCTAGGAGGCTAATAATTAACATAATAAATCGCCGAGTTGCTTTCTGTGTTATTTTACCTACACCATCAGCTCAGGTGGGCTCGCCCGTTGAGGATGTTAAGCTGCAATCTTAAGTCTTTTTCTTTATCTTAATCTTTTCCAATTGTATTTGGGGTCGGCGTTATCTTCCTTGATTCTACCATGCCACAACCTTTTGTTCATTGCCCACTCTCTGCACATGTACCAATTCTTTCCTGGCATGGTAGCTGTTGTGGTTCTTAGGGCCAGATCGGTTTGTAACCTAATATTATTAATTTATTTTGGTCATTCGATCTGGGCTTCTAATATGAGAATTCAGTTTTTTTTTTCAATAAAAATTCGTAAAATAAAATTACTTCTGCTTATTTCCCTTACCTTACCAAATGGCACTACAGTGACTACAGCCCGGGGTGGGCTGTAGTCACTTGACATGTGGATCAGATGAGAGGGGCACATGTGTAATGGAAGGAGTAATGTGGTGTTTATTGGTTAGCCTAGCTACCAGTTTGGTTTTTCGGTACAGCCTCCTTGCTGGTCATTGTTTCATATTGAAAATTATTATTTCAGTTTTTAGTAATAAAATATTATTAATTCCAAAATTTAAAAACTCTAAATTATTTGTTACTAGCTGAGTATTCGAACTTTGTTTTGGGAAGATGAGAGAAATATGATAATAAATCTGACTCTTACATCATATCACCGATTACCTGGATACAACCGTTTTAACGCGATCAGAGCATACACATAGATTACATATTACTTACACGTTTGTTAAACTATATGTAGAACATGGAGAGTAGTAACGGGTTCTTAAGCTGGTTAGAACGTGTTGGGCGTAGTATTACCTAACCCAATTCTACATCCAACACGTCCTACCCAACAATCTTGGTGTTCAATTCTATTAAATTATAAATTCAAATCGGACAAAATTGTGCAAAAACTTGAATTGCCATACAAAAATCAGAAAATCGGCCGCGAAAAAAGCTTTGAATAAATTTTAAAATAATAAACAATTTAATAGTTTTGACTTCTATAAACATTGGTAACTGTGATACCGTAGAAAAGTCTAACTAAACTTAAAATAAAGAAAAGTATTTAAAGAACGCAATTTTTTTATTTATTGTGTTGATCTCATAGTAATATTATTGACGTAAATAGTTGTAATTAATAATTGATTGATTCAAGTATCAAATATTTTCACTTAATGATGATATAATTTTATTATTTTAATATAATATTAGAAAAATTAGTTCTAAATCGTAGAAATCGGGGGCCCAGAAGAGAAAAGAAAAAGAAGACCTCCGCCCATCAGTCCCAGCACTTTACGAAATACTACGGAACAGGTGGAAGGTGGGCAATCGCAAAAAAAAAAAAATGTGGGTGCTCGGAGCAGGTCTTTTCCCTGGCCCGGGAAAGCACTGAACGGCCCTGGCTAAGTACCAGCTTTGAAAAGATTTAATATCGACATCTCAAAATTGTTGTTTACTTTGAAAGCCGTGGCAAAACACGAACTAACATCTAGTATTGTTTGTAACTCACTGTATAAAGTTGTCAATTGTGTTAAACTCATTTATAAAAGCATCCGTACAGTGTTCTTGGATCATTGTGAAAAACGGCTCTACGATTTCTTGCTCGAGATGTAACACTGAAATATTGTTACTCCCCCACTGTGGCATTTCAACTGGTTCGGATTGAAGCTCATAATCTTCGTTGAGGAATGTACATCCACATCTTTGTATCCTATCAGCGGCGACTCCTGAAAGTAAGCACAAAATGTTTAAAAGAGAACCCTGCCAATGTGACACAAGGGTTTATAATATTACCTGTTAAAAAAAATACCCCCCCCCCAAAANCCCCCCCCCCCCCCCCAATAAATTCTGGCGCGTAATTAGGCCCTAAATGTGACAGCCATACCAAATTTCAAATCTCCAGCTGTTACCATCATCTTTTTAAACAGGATTAATGAAAACCGCCAGCGGTTTATTTGATTGCACCCAAAAGTTTCGGGCACAATTAGAGCCCACATGGTACCTATATACTATGTGTCATCCAAATCAGTCGGCGATAAGTGCAAAAGTGCCCATCACGGCAGACAGCGCGGCGGACAAACGGATTTTTTTTTTTTTTTTGATTTTTGAATTCTACACACATTGAAACGTAAAATATCAAATCATTTGATTTGATTTGGGGGGGGGCGATTTTTTTTCTCCTGTCGATTTTAGAGGTTCATTATTGAAAATAATAAACCAAAAAGATAAAAAAAAAATTTACTTACCATGATTCTGTGTGCAGGACAACCAAAACATCATAAAAAGAAATTTATTCAAAGGTAAATACATATTGAACATTGATACCTACTGATTTCTAACACAATTTTCCAAATATTGTCTACGCATTGGAACAAGAGCATCGAGATAAACAACTGGCGTAACATATGTGTGGAAAAATAATCTGAGCGCTCGGCAGTGCGCAGGCCAAGAAAGCACCAGTGTATCTTTACACGAAGCAATTCACCAGGTTTTTCACACCGTCAGATATCCGATTCTACAAGGCATAGTAGGTACAATACTACGGGATAAACTTCAAAAGTTATTGTTAATCCGGGCAGGAGATAGGTAATTTCAAAGTTTGTACTTTTGGATACACACTGACTGACTGATTGATTCACACATCATCAAAAGTTTCAGCCACTTCCCGTATACTTAGAGCGCTGAAATATTGCAGGAAGTTAGCAATTGATATCCAAGTAAAGGAAAAAGTCCGAAAATTTGAACTTTTTAACTATAAGTGTTCCAAAACGGTGCCGCTTTAGGGAAGACAATACAGCGCATTTTAATGTAATTTTAACTGATAAACATAAAGTTAGATATTTACTTGCAATTTAGCAGGAAATAATTTATATTTGAACCCTTTCACTCCCGGTGCTCCGAAACGGTTCCGCTTTAGGGAAGGAGAATCTCAAAAACTAGTTTGAACTTGTAGGACGCTGAAATCTTGCTAAAATTTTGTACGAGGATATGCAATTAAATGGAAAAATAAATATATTCACTCTTTTGCTATACCAGTGCTCCAAAACGATTCCGCTTCAGGGAAGAAAATGCACGAAATCTAGTTTCAACTGCTAAGACGCAGCAATCTTGCATGAATGTA
>CM022879.1:3878122-3899625 GCA_012654025.1 Pachypsylla venusta | reverse complement strand
CGATATATCGTTAAATCAGTGAGTGGTCTCCTATAGGGAATTTTTCTCACACTGTCGGACAAAAACGCAATAACTTGGTAATTATTGACTCCAACTTGTCGGATCTCTCAGTAGCTGTTCAAAATATGATTTACTTTGTGCTCACAAAAAATTGCCGACATACATTGAAAGATATCTGAGGCAGTCGTGTGAAAATTTTTCTCACATCGCGACCAGTCGCGTCGTAATTTTTTCGTCGAAATATTCTCGTCTTTTGTGTGGCTATTTATATAGTTTAAAATTTAACTTATTTTATTGCACATAATTAACTAATTACTTTAATTACATATTAATGTAAACATAATAACGACCTAAATAATTAATTATTTTAATTATTTAGGTACATTTCTAACATTTCATAAAATAATATAAGAAAAAAACGTGCCAAAATAAGGGATCGAACTGGGTACTATTGGGAAATAAACTTGCTGAAATCGCTTCAAATATAGATTAAAGAAGATTTTGAACAAATTCTTTGAAAAAAAAATCAGTTATTTTCTTCGAAAAGAAAGGAAAACACAGCAAAACCAGGTGTGAAAAAAAATCTAACAGTAGACCGATGCATTCTTCGGCGGAACGCGACCACTCACGGGTTAACAGAAGAAAACGTTTGGAATCTGCTCTGCAGACATAAGTATTCAAACCTAGGAAGAAGTATTGAAATGTTACATACGCTCTTTGGCTCAACCTACCAATGTGAATCCGCTTTTTCTTACGAGAAGATAGTTAAAAAAAAACCCAACGAACACACTGAGCAATACCTGAGCCTAGCATTATCGTCCTACTCACCAAATTTCAACAAACTTGGATATGAGATGCAAAGTCAAACCTCTCATTAGTCAAACTATTATTTGTTGATAGTTATTTTAGCCGTGTTATTTTCTCAAATTTTCTGTGTTCAAAAGTGTGGGGAGGGGGGGTCGATCGCAGCGATTATCTTAAACTTTATAGAAGATTATTTTCTATAAACGTTGGGCACCCCTGCTCTATGGCTAAGTAGCTACAGAGCTATACACGTTTTAACTCCTTGAATCGAATGTTCTGGTATTTAAATAATTGTCTATACCTTACTATATCTTTCTGAAATGTGCATCCTCTTTCTAGAAATTTGGTCAGAAGCCATATAAGGGGGCTGCGTGCGGAATCTTGGAGTCAGTTGATTATCAGTGAATTAATTGTGAACTCTCGGTGTTAGTTTTCCATACTCTACGTAGTTTTCTCGCTTGTTTTGTATACGGTATTTTTGAAGATAAACAGTGTACCACTTTTTGTGACTTTTTTGATTGTATATTCTTTAATAGAGAGTTTTGAGTTTCTTTCCGAGTTTTTGAGTTCATTAACGCGTTTTTCATCAACGACTACTTAATTTTCGAACCCTGAGCCTACAACAATATTATATATATTTTTCTCTGTTATTTTTCCTATGTAAGAAAAACTACCTGCTTAAATATTTTACCAAGCTATTTTGAAAACCTAACCTAAAATACCTAACATTAAAATATAAGAAGTACTACCTTCTTAAATATTTTACCAATCAATATTGAAAACATAACCTAACCTAAACTACCTAACATTAAAATATAAGAAAAACTATCTTCTCAAATATTTTACCAATCAATATTGAAACCTAACCTAACCTAAAATACCTAACATTAAAATATAAGAAAAACTACCTACTTAAATATTTAACGAATCTATTTTGAAAACCTAACCTAGCCTAACCTAAATTACTCTAAAAATATAACTACCAGATTTACACCTTAAAGAGATGTAAATCATACGATTTTTTTTTTTTTTTTTTTTTTTTTTTTTGTCCTCACATAACAAATTTTGGGGCAATCGTGCGGAAATTATAGTTTATCTGTAAATATGGACATTATTGTTTGGCCAAGGCAGCTATTGATGACTGGGTCGTTGAAAAAAAATATTGAGGAAGGTCAAGGGCCTTCATTTCTCTAGGATCTAGGAGGATGATTACTGGTCCTACGGAGAAAAAAGCAAGGAGGCAAGTGAGCCTCAGATCCATCTAATAAATTAAAATGGCTCAGACAGTACAGTGGTTAGCCACTTAGTCGTTCCTGTAGATGGAAGTTGCCAGACTGTATGCTAATCGATTTTCCAGATCAATTCTCTGATCCTGAAGATATTTTATAAAATCACCGTTTCTAAGGATTTCTCCCATTCTTCCTATCAACTGAAACAAGCGATTCTGATCAATGCCCATATAGTTAGAAATAACTTGCAATGATTGCCGTGACTCAAAGTTCACTTCCTGAAACATAAAATCAATAATAAAATTTCAGTGGCTGACGCAGAGCCGGTGGTTTGCGGAGGGGGGGACCAAAAATTAGAGGCTCGAAGTGGCCTCGTAAGACGATAAAAAAGAATGATTCTTTTTTCGAGGAGCCTCGTCGAAAAGAAAACTAGACCCCAGAACCCATTTTATAAGCCATGAATGATAAGACTTTTCAATAATATCTAACCCTCAAAATGCTTTTTAGTAGAGCCTAATATAGGTTATATGTATAGGTCATCTTTCAATTCCTCAGGAGCACACGCGGGACCCTTAATTCGTAATATTCTAAAAGGGTTAGGCAAAGAGATGGGTATCGATTGAACTTAAACGATTCAAACAATGTTTCTTCAAAATAATCGACTATTCTTCATCCGATTTCATAAAGTTCGATTCCTTAGCAAGAACATCTTTGAGGGAAATCCCAAGATATGAGAGGGAGGCAGAATCTTAAAGCCCTATTCTAGCTACGGTCCCGTATAGACACTTTTCATTAAAATTACTTACTCTTGGTCTCAATACATTAAAATGTTCGAATCTTCCCTCTCTTGGCACACCGAAATATTCATCTCCATCAAATTCTTCATTCGATGGTACAATAAAACTAAACGTTGGATAGGACTCCTCCACATTTATAAATATTCCAGCGACCGCCACACCAAGTCCGAAGTCTCTTTTTACTAAAACTCGATATGGTGAAAGGAGTTTGTATTTTTCAGTGTGTTCCATAAATGAGCAATAGGCCTGGCCTACATATATTATACATCTATCATCTTCGCCAGATTGGCCGGGAAGGTCAACTTCAACTTGGTCCATATTTTCGGTATGAATAATATCAGGGTTGTTTATGAGAGGCATAAAATCTACATGGCTCCATATTAATTCTATCCCTGAAAACATTTCGAAAATATTTGCTGTGAACATCAATCACTCATAGAAATACGTATATTTAAAAATCGCCAAAATTTCGTTATCCGTCATGGCACTTTTTTTCTAGGGGAGATGAGTTGAGGCAACTTTTTCAATTTTTTTTTTAAAAAAACTAGTTTTTTTTATTGACCCTCATGGGTCCATATTACATACGCAATAGAAACATGACTGTAAAATCTTTTCCTAACCTCTCTAATTGTGTTAAAATTTGTTAAATTTTTTGGATTGCCACAACACATCCCCCCAGTGTCAGACCCGTTATTGAGAGAGTAGATAGAATGAGAGAGAGAGAGAAATTGCAATCGAAAAATCTCAAGGTCAACGTTCAACTAGGTCCTTTGATATTCCCTAGAATGCATGTTGCATGTTGTAGCCATGAAAGGTATTTGTGGTAAACTCTACAACTTTTAACAAATTAGGTAACGTACCTCGATAGCATTAAAAAGTACTGCCCAGGACTCGAACCCCCGGTCTCTATGTTACGAGTCCCTCCCCCCCCCTCCAAATTTTCTATTAGGTATATTGTGCGATTGTGNGCCCCCCCCCCCAAACCAAGAAGGCTATATCTGCGCATGGTTGTAAATATAATCTAGAAACTGACACATCATCACACTAATTAGAGTAAAAAAAGTGACCTAATTGGGACGAAAGTGCACAAATTTGAATAGCCTACAGACGGCAAATGTTTAAATCAGCCACTGGTCATTCCACAGTCACAGTGACGCAGAGATATATTTGTAAAGCTCAAGTTCAACTTGGAATAACCCCGAATCATATTTAAGTACTGCCAACGATCATACCACGTTGAATACAACAGTGCCGGTCAGATAATTGAAGTTAAGCAAAGTCGGGTGGTCAGTACTTGGATGGGCGACCCCTTGGGAACACCACGTATAGTTAGCTCTTTTTTTCGGCCCAACCCATGCTGGGTGATGTCAATATGGGTAGCTGGTTTGCAAGTTTCCAGCGAATGGAGGATAAAACCCCCGTCTTGAATGACCAATACATGTTAAAGAGACGTTAAGTCATAAAAAAAAAAAACCTTTAAGTACTGATCTTAAAAAAATCTGTTTTTCTTTTAATTTTCAACGTTTGATGACCTACCTACTAGTCTGTTATCCCCTTCCTCGACCATTGTTATTGGGGAAACATAATCGTTCCATTCCCCATTCAGTTTTATCTTTCTAGAGTAATATGAAAATGCTAAAAAGACAATAAAATAAATTAATTAGACAATATCGATTCGGATATAAGGAGTCGATTAACACAAGTACTAGTGTAGATCGAGCATGTATTGTTATGATGTTTCCCTCATCATTTTTGTAATTTATGTAGCACGGATTTTGATTAGTATGGAAAGCCTCCAATATTTTCCTTCTGGATTACATATTATGTTCACTAGATACCCAAGGGCGTAGCCAGCATCTGGCCTAGGGGGGGGCAGCTGAAATTTTCATGTCGGGAGAGGGGTAAATCGGTACTTATTTAATAATAAACCCCCAGGGGTAACTGATGATTCAGTTATTGGGGAGGNATTTCTCCCATTCTTCCTATCAACTGAAACAAGCGATTCTGATCAATGCCCATATAGTTAGAAATAACTTGCAATGATTGCCGTGACTCAAAGTTCACTTCCTGAAACATAAAATCAATAATAAAATTTCAGTGGCTGACGCAGAGCCGGTGGTTTGCGGAGGGGGGGACCAAAAATTAGAGGCTCGAAGTGGCCTCGTAAGACGATAAAAAAGAATGATTCTTTTTTCGAGGAGCCTCGTCGAAAAGAAAACTAGACCCCAGAACCCATTTTATAAGCCATGAATGATAAGACTTTTCAATAATATCTAACCCTCAAAATGCTTTTTAGTAGAGCCTAATATAGGTTATATGTATAGGTCATCTTTCAATTCCTCAGGAGCACACGCGGGACCCTTAATTCGTAATATTCTAAAAGGGTTAGGCAAAGAGATGGGTATCGATTGAACTTAAACGATTCAAACAATGTTTCTTCAAAATAATCGACTATTCTTCATCCGATTTCATAAAGTTCGATTCCTTAGCAAGAACATCTTTGAGGGAAATCCCAAGATATGAGAGGGAGGCAGAATCTTAAAGCCCTATTCTAGCTACGGTCCCGTATAGACACTTTTCATTAAAATTACTTACTCTTGGTCTCAATACATTAAAATGTTCGAATCTTCCCTCTCTTGGCACACCGAAATATTCATCTCCATCAAATTCTTCATTCGATGGTACAATAAAACTAAACGTTGGATAGGACTCCTCCACATTTATAAATATTCCAGCGACCGCCACACCAAGTCCGAAGTCTCTTTTTACTAAAACTCGATATGGTGAAAGGAGTTTGTATTTTTCAGTGTGTTCCATAAATGAGCAATAGGCCTGGCCTACATATATTATACATCTATCATCTTTGCCAGATTGACCGGGGATGTTAACTGGAACTTCGTCTCCAACCGTGGTATAAATAATATCAGGATTGTTTTTGAGAGGCTTAAAATCTACATGGGCAAGTATTAATTCTATCCCTGAAAACATTTCGAAAATATTTGCTGTGAACATTATACACTTTTTATTAACAAATTTTCAATGTATTTCTACAATTTACGAGGTTTTTATGAACTATCTTCAAATAGTTGATAAAACCTCGTATCAGAGTAAGAGGTGTTTTAGTGAACGTACACAAACAAAACCACCAAAGCTTGCGCTTTGGAGGTTTTGTTTGTGATGAACAGAAGAGGAAAATATTTTGTGGGAGATTTCGTTACCTTGAAACCAGAGACAACTGCGTGAACCTGAGAGAAGGGAGAGACCAAAGAAGTCGCAAGTGGGGAGTTGTGCGGCATCACAACAAAGCTCCTGTGCATTCTTTGTTCCTTATTTTTTACACGTCCAATGTGATGATAGTCATTCCCAGTGCTGGATTTACCAATAGTCTGAGTAGGCTGGAGCCTAGAGCGGCAGATTTTAGGGGCGGAAAATTTGGTCAATTTTTTTTTTGTATGTATTAGGTACAGAAATTAAAATGATTGAAATTTATATACCTAATCCTATTAGGTTCATACAAACATTTCAACATATATCTAATATGTTTAAACCCTTATATTTTTACTTTCCTTATCCTATAAAAAGGAAAGTATTGTAATGAGCCGAAATTTTTGATGTCAAGTTTTCAATGCCAAAACATATTTTAAGAGACAAAGCCCAAATGTCGAGTTTCATCCATTGGCCAGTGAGTGTGTCTGTCTGTGAACAAGATATCTTAAAAACGGTAAGCGCTAGAAACCACGAAGCTTTTGGTTGAAATAAAAGTTACGGTTGGCGGTTTTCCCGCCTAAAGGGAGAACGGTAAGAGCAAGAGCTTGAATTTTGGTCCCAATTTTATTACTTTTATGCATTGACTGCATAAAGACACCTTTGGTTGAAGTTTATTATACCGTTTTTTTTTGGATTTCGGACACTTTTGGCGGTTCATGCCTAAAAAGAGTACGGTAAATGCTAGAACTTGGGTACTTATTTATATCAATTTTGATCAATGGAATGCAAACTTACACTTTTGGTTAAAATCTCATCTTCCCTTGGCGTTTTTTGCCACGTTTTAGCAATTTTCATGATTCTGGTATGAAAAGAAAACGGTAAGAGCCAGAGAGGGTTGTAAATATAATCTAGAAACTGACACATCAATCACACTAATTAGGGTAAAAAAGTGACCTAATTGGGACGAAAGTGCACAAATTTGAATAGCGTACAGGCGGCAAATGTGTAAATCAGCCTCTGGTCATCCCACAGTCACAGAGACGCAGAGATATATTTGTAAAAGTCTTTGAACAGCTCAAGTTGGAATAAACCCGAATCATCTTTAAATACTGCCAATGATCATACCACGTTGAATGCACAAGTTCTCGTCAGATCACTGAAGTTAAGCAACGTCGGGTGTGATCAGTACTTGGATGGGCGACCGCTTGGGAACAACACGTATCGTTGGCTCTTTTTTCGGCCCAACCCAGGCTGGGTATGGTCAATGTGGGTAGCTTTGCAAGTTTCCAGCGAATGGAGGGTAAAACCCCCATCTTGAATGACCAATACATGAAAGACACATTAAGTCATATTTTAAAAAAAGCTTTAAGTACTGATCTTAAAGAAATCAGATTTTCTTTTACTTTTCAACGTGTGATGACCTACCTTCCAATAAATTATTCCCTTCCTCGACCATTGTTATTGGGGAAATATAATCATTCCATTCCCCATTTAGTCTTATCATTCTAGAGTAATATGAGAACGCTAAAAAGACAATAAAATAAATTAATTAGACAATATCGATTCGGATATGAGGAGTCGATTAACACAAGTACTATTGTAGATCGAGCATGTATGGTTATGATGTTTCCCTCATCATTTTTGTAATTTATGGAGCACGGATTTTGATTAGTATGGAAAGCTTCACAGAGGGTAAAATTTCATTTTTGAAATTTTAACATCAACCAAAAATGAATTTCTACCCTCCTTAGGTATATAAAAAAAATAAAAGTGTAAAAAATGAAAAAACCAATGGTACCACGAGAATCAGCATAAAAAACTTGACTGATTTGATGTATTACACTCTTGGTTTTATCACTTTTATACCGAAGAAAAATCAATGTTTGGGCGGGTTTGATCAGAGATCCGTTTTATCAAAAAAGGGGAGTCGATTGTGTGTTGAATTTGGCGTAAAATTTGAATATGAAATAAAAAATAGGGGTTTCATTTTAAAAATAGAAAGTTCACCCAATTTGAGACACCCTGTTGAAATTTTAATTACGCCAAAAATAGATTAATTTGTAATAGAACTACCTATAAAATTTTAAGTCTCTATCTTTAGCCGTTAAAAATAAAAAAATCCGTTCCGGGACTTTTCGAACACTCTGTATATACTTATAAGTATATACAGAGGCATGGTTGGTGTCTGTTCACCCACTTTTGAGACACCCTGTGGAAATTTTAATTACGCCAAAAATAGAGAGAAAGCCACGCACCATGAGATTTTCCTCAAAGCATGCCTTTAGGAAAATCTCATGGTGTGAGGTGAATGCCTCAACTTTTCGAACACTCTGTATATACTTCAACCTAAGTTGTATTTTCAATTTTTTTTATATGAAATTGATATGAATTGGCACCAAATTTCAAGTTTTAGCTCTTTCCATTCTGGTTTTAGGCGGAACAGCCAAGAAGGGACCTTCAACCGCTAAGTAGCAGCCAACAATATATTAAACTTCAATCTAAAGCTAGCCACGCACCAAGAGATTTTCCTCAAGGCATGGAGTGAACAGTGCATGCCTTTAGGAAAATCTCATGGTGTGAGGTGAATGCCTTCAGATAAATCTGGACTGACAGATCACGAGAATCGGAATTGAAAAACCTTTCCGACTGCCTCAAGGTTTGGCCGGATCAAAATTCCTCAAGATAAATCTTAACGTGTGTGCGTGCTACAGTCCATTTTTATTTGGAGTGGTGAAATAAGGAGTTATGCTTTTTTAATTAGAATGGCGTCAGCTCGGGAATTTTTGGAGGAGTTTATGAATGTGAACCATGCCTTTGGAAAATAAAGGACAAAGACTACCACAATAGAAATAAGAAGGATGTAGCGTACAGAAAATTGTTGGACAAGTTTCAACTAATTGAGCCAAACGCGACAAAAGATGTTGTTGTGAAGTAATTATGAAAATCTTTTGGGAAGAGCTTCAATTCCGAATGTAGATTCGTGTGAGAATATGTATCTCTCCTGAAAAGCCATTCTTTGCACCAAATACTCCTATTGTATTTTTTTTTTTTTTTTTTTTTTTTTTTTTTTTTTTTTTTTTTTTTTTTTTTTNATAGCACACCCACAGTTGCTAAAACATCGTTGTCACTCATTATTTTGAAAAAAAAAAAAAAAGAATCACAAAGCCAATTTTCGGTGCTCGCAATGCTCACCTTGCGAAAAAGAATTTACCTTGAGGAAAATCTCATGGTGTGTGGCTACTTTATAAGTTGTATTCTTCAATTTTTTGTATGAAATTGATATGAATAGGCACCAAGTTTAATGTTCTAGCTATTATCGTTCTCATTTTAAGCACGATATGCGAAAACTGCTGAAAAGCCGCATAAAACCGCCAACGGTATATTCAATTTCCACCAAAAGTTGTTCATGGCATGAAATTGACATACATACTAAATTTCAAGTCTCTAGCACATGTCGTTCTTGACAGACGAACGGACAGACACACACACGAACCAATGGCTGAAACTCGATATTTGGGCTCTGGGGTAAATTTCAGCCTATTACAATACTTTCCTTTTTATAGGATAAGGAAAGTAAAAAGTCGACGAACACATTAAAAAGACATCAATGAAAATAAAATAACTAAACTAAGTGCTTCATTTGGTAGAGGTTGGAAATACTTTTATCCTCTTCAATCTACGTTGGTCGAGGTGGATAGGCATACCTAACTCGTATTCCCAATCAAAGGGCTGACTGGGTTGCGTCACTGGAAGAACAACTTACCAAATTTTTTATTTCCTACATTACCAGGTTCATCATAGGAAATTCTTATTGCAACTGAAAACAAATAAAATGAAACCGATTAGCCAGCAGCAAAAACCAATTTGGTAGAGTAACAAACCTTTTCAATTAGGACGGAAATTTTAAGGAAACTGAAAGAAAACTGACTGGTTTGGTGCTCCTACCGAGACATTTTGTTCACAACACACGAAACAATAGCTGAAACTCGAATTTGAGCTGCGGGGACCTCAAAACGTATATTTGAAAATTTCAGCCCAAAACAATTATTTCTTCATAATCATCGTGTGATGCTCACACCAGGTTTTTTTAAACAAATCTATTCATTGATAGATCAAGGAAACGTGAATCATTATTTTCTTAATCTTTTTAATAATATTTTGGTTTATTATTTTCAATAATGAACAAATGGAATCGAGGAAAAAAAATTACCCGCCTCTTTCAAAAAAATGTTTACGTTTCCAGGTACGTAGAATCTAAAAATCGAATGAATAAAAAAATCCGTTTGTCCGCCGTACGCCGTGATGGGCACTTTTGCCACTTAGCGTTGGATGAAGTTTAGTATATAGGTTCCATCTGGGTTTTCAACTCTTTTTATCGAATTTCATTATTGCTGTCTAAAAAGAGAATGGTAAGAGCCAGAGGCTTGAAATTTGGTAAGTATATCATATTTGTGGTCTCAGTAAGGTTCATAACCTTTGGGTTTTGAACCTTACTGAGGCTCATAAGGTATTTCTACGATGGCTAAACCTAGAGACTTAAATAGAAAGTTCATCTGGAACTTTACCGCCAAAAATGACGCTTTTTAGCTTTTTTTGGCAATTTTTTTCTGGGCAAACTAGAGGAGATAAAAAATGATCGACAAAGGAACCCCCCCCCCAAAAATAGTATATAAAAACCCCATAAAAAATTGAAAAATTTAAATTTTCCGGTTTCTTCCCGATTTATGGCCGGTTTTCAAAACTGAATTGAGAAGTACCTCTTCCGGATGAGCGAGAAAGCTGAAATTCAATACAAAGGCGTTCCTTAGTACAAAAAGTAATGTCCTTAAATAAAATATTAATTTTTCTAAACAGGAGCCGTGCTCACCCTGAGGGTCGGTTCCACCAAAAATCCATAATTTCATTGAGAATTACTATATCGGGATGAGCGGGAAAGTTTAAATTTAATACAAAGGCGTTCCTTAGTACAAAAAGTAATGCCCTTGTGTAAAAAATCTAATTTTCTTCATTGGAACCGTGCTAACTCGTGGGCCTGTTCCAACAAAATCCAAATTCAGAAGCTTTAATGTCGCAATCTGAAAATTGTTTTTGAATTTCGTAACCGCACTGGCAAACAGCTAGTTTCTTATTAATGTCTTTCGAGACTCTAAATTTTCTTTTTTGAAGAAGTTAATATTTAATTTAATTTATTAACCCTTTGTTAATCGGGCCAGGAACTTTTGGCCACCCTCGTACATCTTTTTCTTCTTCTTTTAAGGAAAATAATGACATCCACCTCAGAACCGCAGGACATTATTTCGAGGTGGTAATCTCTTCATTTTTTTATATTATTTTTTACAAGATAAAACTTTATTTTTACTTTCTTCTGCCATATTAGTGACAAAGTAATAACCGGAGTGCAGTTGGAAATCTTTACGAGATACCCCGGCGTTTTGGAAGTGTAAGAAATTCGGGAAGAATAAAAAAACTCCCCCCCCCCCCNCCCCCCCCCCAGAAGTCTCCACAATCAGTATACTACCACCAGGGTTATGTGAAACCCACACGGCCACTCCACCTTGAATAAGGGGTTTCTCTGCTACCTACGACCGTGTGTTAAAACACTCAGGGCCGGATTAACGTAGCACTTGTAGCACGTGCTACGGGCCCGCTCTTTAGAGGGCCCCGCGCTTTGAAAACTTACACTAGATATTTTGACATTTCTGGGTTGACAATTGAAAGAACATATCATTTGAACGTGGCCCACAGCTCTTGAAATTACGAGGTCTATTCAAAAAATACGCGGACTGAGTTCATAAAAAAAATATATGTTATTTGGAGGTTACACGTCTGGGTATCCTTCAAAGTACTCTCCTTCCCAACGCACACACTTATCCCAATGGAGTTTCCACTTGTTGAAACAGTTCTGGTACGCTTCTTTTGTGATGGCTTTCAGCTCCTTCGTTGCATTTGCTTTAATGAAATCGTCTCAAACTTTCCACTTGTTGAAACAGTCCTGGTACGCTTCTTTTGTGATGGCTTTCAGCTCCTTCGTCGCATTTGCCTTAATCTCCAAAATCGTCTCAAAACTTCTTTCTTTAAGTTTTTTTTTTAGTTTTGGGAATAAGAAAAAGTCAAGGAGAAAGGCCAGGGAGATGGGGAAGAACAGTTTTCGAGTGTTTAGCCAAAAATTCACGAGTTATGAGTGCTGAGTGAGCCGGAGCATTGTCGTGCTGGAAAAATCATTTGTCACTTTTCTGGCCTTTTGCTTCGGACGGCGTCACTCAGACGTTTCAGTTACCCTCGATTACTGTTCTGCTCCATCCCTTATGTACAGGACCTTTCTCCCTGACTTTTTCTTATTCCCAAAACTGAAAAAACCCTCAAAGACAGAAGGTTTGAAACGATTGCGGAGATTAAGGCAAATGCGACGAAGGAGCTGAAAGCCATCACAAAAGAAGCGTACCAGGACTGATTCAACAAGTGGAAACACCGTTGGGATATGTGTGTGCGTTGGGGAGGAGACCCAGACGTGTAACTTCCAAATAAAGTAGATTTTTTTTTATGACCTCAGTCCGCGTATTTTTTGAATAGACTACGTATGTAGTAAAATCTAATATAGGAAAGTACAAGTAGGTACCTAATACCTAGGAACTTAATAATGAAAGAGCATTGCAACATAAGCAATTTTTTTTTTTTTTAGCATGAGCGGTATAGAGCGGAGGCCACCGATATGAAACCCTCCCTCCTACGTAAGAATTTTCGACTTATACATTTTTGTGTTTGTATTGAAATTTACATTATGGTTTTAGGTGTTTTCCACTTGCCAATTGCAGCAAATTCCGGAAAAACACAATTTACCGCCAAAAATGACACTTTTTGCAATTTTTTCTGGCCAAACTAAAGGACATAACGAAAAATGGCCGAGAATGGACCCCCCCAAAACAGTATATAAGGACCCCATAAAAAATATAAAAATTTTAATTTTCCGGTTTCTGCTCAATATAGGACCGATTCCACCAACAAAAAATAGGAATTGAGAAATACCACTTCTGAACCAGCGAGAAAGTTCAAATTCGATATAAAGGTGTTCACAGTACAGAAAGTAATATCCTTGAGTAAAATATTGAATTTTCTAAATAGGAGCGGTGTTCACTCTGGAGGTCGGTTCCAACAAAAATCTAAAATTGAGAAGTATCACTTCGGGATGATCGAGAAAGCTGAAATTTAATACGAAGGTGTTCCGCAGTACAAAAAGTAATATCCTTGAGTAAAATATTGAACTTTCTAAATAGGAGCGGTGTTCACTCTGGGGGTCGGTTCCATCAAAAATCTAAAATTGATCGCGATCTATATCGGGCAGAAACCGGAAAATTAAAGTTTTTATATTTTTATGGGGTCCTTATATACTGTTTTGGGGGGGTCTCTTCTTGGCCATTTTTCGTTATCCTTTTTAGTTTGCCTAGAAAAAAATTGCGAAAGAAAAATTGCTAAAAAGCGTCATTTTTGGCGGTAAATTGTGTTTTTCCGGGATTTGCTGTAATTTGCAAGTGGCAAACACCTATAACCTTAATGTACATGTCAATACGAACACAAAAATGTACAAGTCGAAAATTCCCACGTAGGGGGGAGGGTTTCATGTCGGTGGCCTATGGTCTAGTAACCATGTTTTATCGATGTTGGTAAACTCAAATTTTTTCGCTTTTCTCTATTAGCTGTACCTTCTAGATCAAAAGAGCAAAAGATAATCAATTTTGATACTGGCTTCAAAAAGTAGACGGCGCTGTCGGAGGGGTGGGTGGAGGGGGCCCCGCTCTGTGAAAGTGCTACGCCCCCCCCCCCGAGGTNACAACGCTCGTACATCTAATCAAATCAAACAAACCATTCATTGACTGAACTACTCCTCAGTGAGCATCAACCCAATACCTACCTACAATGTGTTTAAAGTGATTATATTGGTTTAATATTTTTTCAGAGGTGATATTTCTAATTTTGGCATACGATAATTTTTGTATTGTAGCGGCTAGGAAAATGCTATTAACAAGATCGGGTGTAAGCCGCCGCAGACGTCTATCTTTAATTATCTTCTCCATTAGGGCTATATTTTGTTGGGCTTGATTTGATTTCGTCACCATATAATTATTAAAAAATCTTGAAAAGCCTCTTCTGTTTCGAACTGCAAAATAATCATCATAAAATCTAAAAAAAAAAAGTATCCTATTACTTTGGTCATTTTTTTTTTTTTTTTTTTTTTTTTTTTTNATGGATAGAAAAAACCAATAAGCAAAAAGAGTATTTTGATGAACATACTAAACCATTGAGGGAGCTTGGTGATGGCGAAAATGTATTTATGAGGCTTAACGACAAGTGGGTCCCTGGCAAGATAATCTCAAAGGAAGGAAATCCTAGGTCATATGTAATCGACAGTGAAGGTCGCTATTACAGAAGAAATAGATATCATATTTGTTTTTGTTTTTTTGTTGTTGTTTTTTTTTTTTTCAAATTTTTACTCTTTATTATAATTTAATTCGTTTATATATCAAACAAAACAATTAATAAATACAGATGAGAATGAAATTGTTTTCGTTCAATTAAATTGGGTTTCTGGACGTAGCTAAATTAGTAAAACAATTTTAAAATGTGTGATTGCTTTGTTTGTTGTAAAAATTTATTTAGTTTATGCAACCCTTTGCGCCAAGGCATGTGATGGGTTGCATTCTTTATTTTGAAATTATATCGATTTAAGAAAATATATAGAATCAATATATTTTTTATTTTTATTTTTTTCTTAGTTATATTGATTTTAATTAAATTTCTATCTTTATTTATTTGTGTATAATGTTTCTTATTCTGTTTTTGATTTCATCTTCACTCAGCCACTCTCTCAGTCTGTTCCTTATTTGTTTTATTTTAAACCGTTCAAAGGAAGGTTCACTAATTCAAGAACATTCACCAATAAACATCGATATTTGTTTGATGCTGAATCAATCCCTGAAGACGTCATCACATCAAACAATCCTAATGAACAATCAGATGTTAATAGCTCTTCAAATCAAATAACCCCTACTGGAAACAATGAGATTCCTTTCACACTTAGAAAATCTATTCGAATCACAAGGCCTCCCCTTAGATTTGGGGATTATGTACTTTATCTCAGAAAGTAAATTAAGTGGGGGAGATATTTGATATTGTTATAGACTTAGGGTTCGAGGATTAAGTTGTAGTGAATTTAAAACGCGTAACTAAACTAAAATAAATAAAATAAAACTTAAAATAATTTATTAGAAAAAAATAGAAATTACAATAAAAAAAAAACGTAACACGAAAGTTCTAATTTTGTTCGCAAACACTAAAAACGCGCGAAAATACCCACGAATTAATTACTCACTTATTACTTAAAAAACACAACGATATCGCTTCTAAAATTATACTTGCTCTGTTTATCACTCAAATAATACTGACTCGTTTTCTAAGTGTGTCTCCTATTTATACCTACTTAACAAAATACCTGGATCCTTCTCGAATGATCCAGAACGCGAACCTCTACGTTGTTCTAGAATCAATGAAATAAATAAAATAATACGTCATTCAACCCATTCATATTTCATCCCTTCACCCCGACCACTCTCCTACAAGTCTCATTCATTTCGTAAACAAATCTAAAAATAGAAACGAGAATATACAGGACGTTCAAATAATATTACATAAACAGGTTGATTACTTCAATATTTTGGCCAGAGTTTTCGGACCGATTTAAATATCAGTTCTAAACCAGAATTTATTCATTACAAAATTATTATAAAATTTAGTAATGAATAAATTCTGGTTTAGAACTGATAATTAAATCGGTCCGAAAGCTCTGGCCAAAATATCAAACAGGTCCACATTATGTCGATGGACAGTGGCTTAACAATGAGAATGAGGGCCTCAAATATTTTTTTTCAATAGGCAAAGCCGTACCCAGGGAGTGGGGGTTCATGGGGCCAGTTTCTTTTAATGAAAATAATCCATTTTGCACGTGACCTATAATATTAAAAAAGAACACCGGCAGCAACAACAATATCAACAGCAGCAACATAATCAAAAACAACAACAGCAGCAAGCACAACATTCAGGTATTAGTCCTGGCTTGGTCGTTAATGCCTCGAACCCCGCGAAAAAAATCTTAAGTACGGCCCTGTCAACAGGGGGACTTTACACTTTTACTTTCCTTATCCTATAAAAAGGAAAATATTGTAATGGGCTGAAATTTTCCATGCGATCTTTCAATGATCTTTCTAATCTCTAGTTTCAGCCATTGGTCCGTGCGTTGTGAACAAAATGTCTCGGCAGATTTTTTGGTGGTTTATATAGGCATATAATTAACATACATAACAAAATTTCAAATCTCTGGCAGAACCTACCGTTTCCTTTTCAGCCAGGATTCATGAAAACCGCTTAAAACCCCCTAAAATTTTTATTGATAAGGAAAGTCGTGTGAGATGTTCACACCCGTTTTTTTTTTTTTTCTTTTTCTTTTTTAATAAAAAGTTATGCTCTGGAAACGCTTTCGCATTACTCTAGGGCACTCTTTTTTTTACAGCCAAGTAGGATTCGAACCCACAACCTCGAGTGGCAATAGTCTTAACAACTCGGCTACGGAGATTAACAACATCGGGGAGATTTGGGGCCTTTACATGAAAATTTACTTTTCTTTTTAATAATGTGAGGACCGCCCCGCCCCATGTCACGGGGCCTCAGACAACATTTTTTCCAGCTCGGCGCTCGTTACACCACTGTTGATCGACCTTGCCGACCTTCTATACATAATATTAGTATTTGAAGGTATTTCAACGTCGTATTAGTAAGATCACTGAAGTTTAACAACACTCAGTGGGGTTTTCATTCGAGTATGTTTAAAAAAGTATAACGGAACTCCACAATAAATACAAAATTTTGGAATTCCGTATTATACAGAGTTTTTCGGCAATAGGTACAAAAATAATATCCTTACTTCTTACGTATAATATTATTTTACGTAAGAAGTAAGGATATTATTTTTTGTACCTACTGCCGAAAAACTCTGTATATAATACGGAATTCCAAAATTTTGTATTTATTGTGAAGTTCCGTTATACTTTTTTAAACTTACTCGAATGAAAACCCCACTGAGTGTTGTTAAACTTCAGTGATCTTACTAATACGACGTTAAAATATCTTCAAATACTAATATTATGTATAGACAAAGCAACATGTCGCCTAGGTCAATTGGCAAGGTCGATCAACAGTGGTGTACCGAGCGCCGAATTGGAAAAAAATGTTGTCTGAGGCACCGTGACGTGAGGCGGTCCTCACATTATTAAAAAGAAATATTCCTTTTTATAAGATTTTGTAAATAGGAGCCGTTTCCAACCTAGTGCCAAGTACCAGCAAAGATCCAAATTTGAAAAGATTTAATGTCGAAATCTCAAAATTGTCCCAGCACTTTACGAAATACTACGGAACAGGTGAAAGGTGGGCAATCGCAAAAAAAAAAAAATGTGGGGGCTCGGAGCAGGTCTTTTCCCTGGCTCGGGAAAGCTCTGAACGGCCCTGGCTAAGTACCAGCTTTGAAAAGATTTAATGTCGACATCTCAAAATTGTTGTTCACTTTGAAAGCCGTGGCAAAACACGAACTAACATCTAGTAATGTTTGTAACTCACTGTATAAAGTTGTCAATTGTGTTGAACTCATTTATAAAAGCATCCGCACAGTGTTCTTGGATCATTGTGAAAAACGGCTCTACGATTTCTTGCTCGAGATGTAACACTGAAATATTGTTACTCCCCCACTGTGGCATTTCAACTGGTTCGGATTGAAGCTCATAATCTTCGTTGAGGAATGTACATCCACATCTTTGTATCATATCAGCGGCGACTCCTGAAAGTAAGCACAAAATGTTTAAAAAAAACTCTGCCAATGTCACACAAGGGTTTATAATTTTATCTGTTAAAAAAATACCCCTCCAATAAATTCTGGTGCGTAATTAGACCTAAATGTGACAGCCATACCAAATTTCAAATCTCCAGCTGTTACCATCATCTTTTTAGACAGGATTAATGAAAAACGCTAAAAACGGTAAAAACCGCCAGCGGTTTATTTGATTGCACCCAAATATGACATACATACCAAATTTTAAATCTCTGGCTCTTAATACCATTCTCTTTCCAGACAGCAATACTGAAAACCCCTAAAAAATGGCAAAAGGGTGTATTCGATTGTAACCAAAAGTTTCGAAGCACAATTAGAGGTCAGATGGGACCTATACACTATGTGTCATCCAAATCGGTCAACGATAAGTGGCCAAAGTACCCATCACGGCGGACGGTGGACAAACGGATTTTTTATACGATATTTGGATTTATACGATATTTGGATTCTACGCACCCTGAAAAGTAAAATATCAAATTAGGGGGGGGGGGNACGATTTCAAAGGTTCATTAATGAAAATAATAAACCAAAAAATATAAAAAAAAAAATTACCTACCATGATTCTGTGTGCCGGACAACCAAATACCTAACATCATAAAAAGAAAATTATTCAAAGATAAATACATGTTGAACAATGATACCTACTGATTTGGTGTAACACAATATTCATCTGCCAAATATTGCCTACGCATTTGAACAAGAGTATCGAGATAAACAACTGGTGTAACATCTGTGATGGAAAAATATGTTTTCCAGAACACGTGGCACAGGGGCGTGCACAGGATTTTTTTCGGGGGGGGGGGCTGGGCAAACCAAGTAGGTACCATAACAGCGTCGTGGTTAGAGGTTATTCCCAATACATCAATCTTGAACGTTACATGAAACTCGATGTGCTACCATCTGCCATGCAATAAAAACATGGAAGACCTTTTAAAAACCTTTTAATTGTGGTCGTTCCAGTTCCGAAACTTCGGGATTGTCAAGAATATTCGGGATCATAATCCCTAGTCGTGGTGTTGAACCCCTAGTTTCAGAGAGAGATAATGTAAACAAAGTGTAAATATAGGGCTTTACACCCCCCCACCCCGATAATCGNCCCCCCCCCCCGATAATCGAATGTTTCTAGAGATAAAAGTGTAGCAAAGTCCTATAGAATATGTATTGTCCGGATACTTCCTACCTACAGCTGGTAGAGAAAAGTGAAATTAAATTTTGAGTATACCGACATCGATAAAACATGGTTACCTTTAACGTCAGTTTTCCTGTATGATCTTTCCACGATAATAATTCTCGGACGTTTTGTCCGATATTGATGATACTTGGTATTGGACAATTATAATGTTTATCGAATTGGCTGATTTTTGGGTCCACATTTGTCCAGTCTACACCTCAGTCTTAACTGAGTCTAGGTCGCCTGTGGATAAGGGGACTTAAAAGAGAATACTTCCAAGGCACCCAAGTCCATGCCAGTCGTAAAAGACGACTAAAGGAAGAGTCGGAAACGATATCTTTTCCATCTCCACGCAGAAACCAAGGAGAAACTACTGCATTATCCGTAAAACCATGACTGTTAACCTATGTTGATGATAGTTCACACCTCACAGAGGTTGTTTGGCATAGACATTGGCGGTTGTTGGGGTCGACGCCACATCTCGTACATCCCCAATTTATATACTACTGACATAAAGAGTCGAATGACTTTAAAAGTAATGCAAATACCTAAATTTATTTTTTGGGGGTCTTTCAAATTATTTGTTTGTCCTTCATATTGTACCTTTGAGGTACACAACTTTTGGAGTCATACCAAAACATCAAGTAGGTACCTACAAACCTTAAGTGTAAAAAATATTACGATCATGCGCGGATATAGCCCTCTTGTTTGGGGGGGGGGCACGATCGCACAATATACCTAATAGAAAATTTGGANAGGTGGGAGGGGGAGGGACTTGTAACCTAGAGGCCGGGGTTCGAGTCCTAGGCAATACTTTTTAATGCAATATTTAACGAGGTACAATACCTAATACCTTTCACAAGGGTGATAAGCGATTTTATAACCGGGATGATGAAAAAAATTGCCATGACGGGTGACAGAATTTTTGACGATTTTTCATTAACGTATTTCTATTTATTCTCAGGATTGGTAATTATTTAGGGGCCCGTGCCCCCCCCCCCCCCCAATGGGATAAAAAAACACAGCGGATCACCATTCATTTTTTTTTTTAATTTTTTTNGGAAACACAGCCCGTTAAAAAAAAGGGGGGGGGGCACGTGCCCTCCCCTATATCCGCGCATGATTACGATTTCAATTGGGGGTGAGGCTATCATTTCAAGGCGCTGTCCAAATTTGAAAAAAAAAAAAAAAAAAAAAAAAACACTCCAAGAGACCTTTTAAAGGTCTCTGGAGAAATAAACGATCCTGATTGGTCGATGATTGTGATGTTCCATGATACTATTTCATTTTTATTCTATATTACGAATTGAGAATTGAGCTACGGTGATTATCAGTGAGCCAGCTGGGCTCTGTTTTATAAGTACAGATAAACCAGAATAAATAAAGAATTAAAATGAGATTTTTATTTTTGCTTATCGTCTCTTAACTATTGGTCATTCGAGATGGGAGTTTTATCCTCCATTCGCTGGAACCTTACAAAGCTACCCACATTGACCTCACTCAGCCTGGATTGGGTCGGGAATAGCCAGCATTACAAGGGCGTAAACCGGCGCAGTCACACAGTCGCTGGACGTTGCTTACTTCAGTGATCTAAGGAGAACTGGTGTATTCAACGTGCCATAGACGCTAGCTAAAAATGATAAGAATATTTTATTTTTTAAAATATTTTTAATGTTATTTAATTGTACATCTTATAAAACGCAAATAATAATATACGTTATTTTTAATAATATAAACATAATTAGTAGAAATAAATAACGATAAGAATAGATTTATTTTTTTAATCAATTCAATGGAAACTTATTAATTTATATTGATAAAACGGAAAAAATAATACATATATATTTTTAACTATATAAATATTATTTTTACATTAAGATGAAGCCCACGTCTCCATGTCAGAGTGAGCGTCACACTCGGCTTGCACATTTGAATCCATAAATTGTTGGGACTTCACGGTCCTGTTGCAAGGGGTGGGGGTGTATTTCAGGACCCATAAACAGTGGCCTTTATTTAAGCCTTAGTATTTATAAGTGGTTAAAAGGATTACATGTTTTTTTGGAACACCTTGTGCAGTGGCATCATAGATAACCCACTTAATCGGTCCTATAGCGGGAAGGTGTCAGACTGTATGCAAGTCATTTTTCCAAATTAATTCTCTGATCCTACAGATTTTACAAAATCTTTGTTTGCATTGATGGTTCCCATTTTTTGTATTAACCCAAATAAGCGAGTCTAATCAATGTGCATATAGTTAGAACTTGCAATGTTTGACACCTTTTTTTTTTTAACAAAGAAATGTATATTAAATTGAAAAAATTTATGTATCAACTACATAATTTTTTTCAATTTAATATTCGTTATTTTTT
>CM022879.1:3861914-3874057 GCA_012654025.1 Pachypsylla venusta | reverse complement strand
TATTAGCTTAACACAAATTCCTTAATAGTTCTGTGCAATGAAGACCTAACCAGATAATGGGCCACCTTGAGGGACAGGGTGGACCCAAAGGACATTTTCTGCAAAGGTATGGCCAGCCATTACGTTACGTTAGGTATTGTCAGAGTAACGAGTGTTACGCTGCTGGAACTGGTTACACTCGACTGTCTCCGTCACCTGAGGTGTAAACGCACCTTTTATGTAAATAATTGCAGAGTTAGTTACTCACTGTTTGCACCAATCAACCGATTGGTGAGGCAAGGAAATTTTTATTAATAGCAACGATTTTAAAAATAAAAAAAATGGGTAATACAGCATTACTAAGAGCCTCATGTACTAATATTATCTTCAATCTTCTACCAAATCGTTTGACTCCGGTAATGCCGCCACTAGTCACATTAAAAGAACTACTCAATCGTAATAGAGTCTATTCCTATTGAACCCGGGTCCACCAAGTGCAATGCCAGTGTGATACCCACTAAACTAGGAGGACTGCTGTAAAGCAATAAAATGATTAATTGTAAAAACTTACTAAACTAAGGTCACTAGAATCACAAAGCGATATTGAATAGACAGCAATATCCACTAGAAGACAATCTTCGTGTCGGAGAATATGAGGTAGAGGTGCCACGTTCAGTTTGGATTTGTAGATATTCATTCGTTCTATGTATTCACTGTGGTCTAAGTTATTACATCCTAGAGCGCTTATATCTATTACTTTCCTGCAAATACAAAATAGACAACAATCAGTTAAGGGACTTACTCACTTACCGCCAGGGCCACTTACACCTCAGTCGGTATTTAGCCTCCTACACAATGTTCCTCCATTTTACCGCCAGGGCCATTACACCTCATTCGGTATTTAGCTTCCTACACAATGTTCCTCCATTTTACCGCCAGGACCATTTACACCTCGTTTGGTATTTAGCTTCCTACACAATTTTCCTCCATTTCACTCTATCTTGTGCAACACAATCAGTTGCATTCAACTCTCTGATATTCTTCTGGGTGTGCCATCTTGTTCTGGGCCTTCTTTGATGTCTTCTAACATGTTGACCTGTCTGAGACCACCATGTATGGTGGTCTCAGACAGCCAAAAACTTATGATTTAAGTAATTTATTACTCAGAGCCAGGTGTTTTTCATAAGTACCACATTCATACTTCGTTTCAAGATACAGAATGTCATTGTAAAATTATTAAGTAGTAGTTGTTCGGTGAAATGTAAACCTCTCTTTGTTGGTCCAAAATCTAAACAGTATATTCTATGAACCTAATAATTGTTACTCAGTTTCATATACATACATTAAATATAAGGAGAAACATCAACACATTGAGCCCAGATGTCAGTGAGTTGCTTGGCCCTGATTATCAACATGGAAGTTTGCCCTTGAAAACGTTGTATACAAGAATACACACACAATCAGTCGAATTAACAATAAACAGCTACACCCCAAACCGTGTCCTAAATGCAAAACCTCAAAAGTAGACAAATCAGAACTGAATCTTCCACGCATTACCAGAACGACAATTGCCTAATAACCTAATAATTGTTACTCAGTTTCATATACATACATTAAATACACGGAGAAACATCAACACATTGAGCCCAGATGTCAGTGAGTTGCTTGGCCCTGATTATCAACATGGAAGTTTGCCCTTGAAAACCTTGTATACAAGAATACACACACAATCAGTCGAATTAATAATAAACAGCTACACCCCAAACCGTGTCCTAAATGCAAAACCTCCAGAAGTAAACAAATCAGAACTGAATCTTCCACGCATTACCAGAACGACACTTGCCCAGCTGAGATCTGGCTACTCCAAGATCTTAAATTCATACATGCGCAGAATCAACCCAAGTATTGAGGACAAATGTGATAAGTGTTCCCGAATTTGATATTTTGCGTCATGAATTTGATATTTTGCGCTAAGTTCTACTTTTCGTTTATTTTTTTTCAATAATAAACCTTTGGAATTGTCACGAAAATCAAAATTTCATATTTTACGTTTCACGGTAGAATCCAAAAATCGATTAAAAAATCTGTTTGTCCGCCGTACGCCATGATGGGCACGTTCAGGGCCGGCTCTACCATATAGGCGAACTAGGCAACCGCCTAGGGCGGCAAAATCAAAATGAAATTTTATTTTCAGCCGAATATGAAAAAAAAATATATACATATATAATGTATACATTTTTTGCATTTGTGTTTTTTTGTGTATATGATTGATAATTCATAACAAGAAATATCAATCATCATAAAAACCAATAGTAAAACCAGGGGTATGACACTCCGGCTAAATTTGTCGATGCTTCAAGGCTACAACCCAGACATATACACTTGGTCTCGGGGACACGGAGTCCGCCTTCACTTCTGTCCGCCCCTTCTCCACATGCGCCTTTCGTACGTTGCGTTACGAACTGTTCCAAACGTATACGAAGAGCGAACGAGAGAAAGTGTAGGCGAGGGGAAACGAGGAGGGGTGTCCATTATTTCTGTTGTAAATATATATGACTCTGAATTGTTCAATATTAACCAAAGGAAAATTCATGGCCACTACTAGGAGGGATAACATTTTGATTGAAATTTGTGCAAAAATCATGAATTTCACTAATAGGAGGGATAACTATTCAGTATTATCATTAAAAATATGAATATGGGTACTTTCACTATTTATATTAATTATCGAACAAATTAAATATTATATTCAGGGGGCGGCAAAATTAATTTTGCCTAGGGCGGCAAATTCCCTTGAGCCGGCCCTGGGCACGTTTACCACTTAGCCTTGACCGATTTTGATGAAACTTGGTACCTCTATATAGGTTTCATTTCGAGTTTTATTATGCACCGAAATTTTTGGGTGCAATCGAAAATACCGCTGGCGGTTTTTGCCGCTTTTTTTTAATCAAAATCGGAGAAGGTGTTCGAGAGATACTTTCCGGAACGTAGTACTAAAACAAAGTCAAAAGAAAAATCATGGACTTCACTTCATTCGATCAATTATTAAATGGTTGTTCTACATAAGAAAAATTCTGTTGATAATATCTTTCATGCTCTTGATTCCAATGGAAATAACTTACGTTAATTCCCTGATGTAATGTTGTGCGGTTCCGGGACAATAATGTATAACCGTATAGGGGGGTTCGCAACTAAGTAACACCTCTGTTTGTATCAAATCAAATGTTTCCTCTCTTTTTTTTTTTTTTTNAAAAAAAAAAAAAAAAAAAAAAAAAAAAAAAAAACTTACGTTAATGTATTCTGTAAGATTCGGTTGAGATCGGACTGCTCATCGTGTTTCCTTGAATGTGTAGAGCTAATAGAATCTGCACTTTCTCTGCAACAAAAATAGTTCTGGGTGTTATAGCATCACTCCAACACGACATTAGTGATGTGCAGACTCGGGTACTTTACTCAGGGAAGATTAATGAGTCCATTAATAGTATGGAAGAATTTTACTCACGAGTACCTNAAAATGATTTGGTATGTTAGGTTGTGTTAAATGTACATTTTACATTTAAATGATAATTCAGACTGCCCGCCAATTCGCTTCTACCGATCATTACATTTTCATCCAGTCTATGTCAACCATCGACTGGTGGACGATATCTCCAGGATTAAAATGTCTCCTTTAAAGTATAACTTACAAAATTGGTACTTGGGTTTGTATCGAAGTGTTTGGATTTCCTGGGTCTATGAGGGATCTTCTTTCACTTTCTTCATTCTGAAAATAGCCAATACGGATTATACATATTTAAATCTTTGAATAACATGTTAATTATAAGTGTTAAAAAATATAAACTTTTTTAAATAAATTAAAACAAAACACCAAAAACTCTATTTATAATTATTTATAAAGAAACTAGTTTCGAAACATTCGATTCATTCATCAGTCAAGTCGAGTCGAAGGGTGGAAGTTGACTGAGGATTGTTCATCGTGTGCTGAGTAGTGTGACGCGATGTACCATCAAAATATTTACTGTCTATGTCTAATACTTTTTTAAATAAAATATTGTCACCGTTAGACATAGAGAGTAAATATTTTGATGGTACATCGCGTCACACTGCTCAGCACGCGATGAACAATCCTCATTCAACTTCCATCCTTGGACTCGACTAGACTGATGATGAATCGAATGATTCGAAACTAGTTTCTTCATAAATAATTATAAATAGTGTTTTTGGTAAGTGTTTTGTTTTAATTGATTTAAAAACTAGCTGATACCCGACGAACTTTGTTTCGAGAAGATGAGAGAAAAAAAATGAGAATAAATATGACTTTTACATTGGTTATCACATTACCGAGGTACAACCGTTTAAACGAGATCAGAGCATACCACATATAGATTACATATTACCTACACGTTTGTTAACCTATGTAGAACATGGGGAATAGTAACGGGTTGTTAAGCTGCGTAGAACGTGTTGGGAGTAGTATTGGGTTAGGTTCCAAAAAAAATAAAATGCGTGTTGAAGGCTGCGCAAGGTTAGGCTGGATCTACGACCCACAGTAAATATTTTGATGGTACATCGCGTCACACTACACAGCACGCGATGAACAATCCTCAGTCAACTTCCACACTTCGACTCGACTAGACTGATGAATGAATCGAATGTTTCGAATCTAGTTTCTTCATAAATAGGTAATTATAAATAGTGTTTTTGGCAAGTGTTTTGTTTTAATTTATTTAAAAGTTAATATTTTTTAACACATAATTAACATGTTATTCAACAAACTTGGTGGTGTTTAGGTCAGTTCTATGATTTTGAGTCGGAACAACCACTTCAATAGCATACAAATATACAAACATGCAAACATTCATTTTCATATATATAGATTAATATACAATTATACATATTTACTATATCTTAAGAGGTCCGTTTTGAAAAGGCCATTTAATATAGTATTAAATACGTACATCAATGTCCAGTTATACGAAAAACCTCTAGGTATTCATAAAATATAATATCTGACAGCAGGTAGGTTCATTTTGAAAGAGCAATCAAATAAAAGAAACTAGTCCTATTATATATTCGAGCAGTTAAATAACATTTATTATCAAGGCCTAATATTGTTGTTTTAGTTAGATTGATCGCAAAATGATCTTTCACACAAGAGAATTATCGAGAAGTTGCGGCTTAAGCAAATCTTTTCATTGTTAAATGCAATCAACTTGAATTTAAATCATATGGTATTGGCGAACATTTTCTTGGTGGTTGGAAAGCTCTTTAACAAACCGCTCTCAAATTGTTAAGACTGGTGATTTTAGGTCGTCCTCTATCAATGTATCTTCTGGCGTAGGTCAGGGAACTCATTCTGGTCCTCTACTTTTTAGTCTTTTTTTCAATGACCTCCCTTCCGTTATTAGGCATTGTTTATTTCAGATGTTTGCCGATGATGTAAAAATTTACAAAAGGGTGTCCAATCTGAACGACTGTATTTTACTTCAAAAGGACTTGAATGCTTTTCACGAATGGCTCCGCAAAAATAACTTGCAACTGACACTGAGTAAATGTGCCGTTATGTGTTTTTCTCGACGAAATGAGCCGATTGACGTCCAGTATTATACAGATTCTCAGCCTTTGGATTGCGTTAAACAAATCAAGGATTTGGGCCTTGTTTTGGATAGCAAACTTTCGTTTGCTGCTCAAACAAGAAACATCTCCATGCGCTGTCATAGGCTTCTCGGCTACATTTATAGGACGTCGAAGGGATTGTCTTCGCCTTCTTTTAGACTTTTGTATGTTTCTCTCGTTCGTTCGTTGCTGGAATATGCGTGTGTTGTGTGGTCTCCGTATTACCAGGTCCACCATAATGTCCTCGATAGGATCCAAAAGAGATTTCTATTCTATTTCAATCTCCGTTTTCCTACTGTTGCAGTCGATCTTGATTCTTTGGAACAGCGTCGTCTTCAAGCTGATTCAAGATTTCTACAAAAGTTAATATCTGGCCAGATTGACTGCAGTAGTTTGTTGAGCTTGTTGTTTTTGGATTGTCATCGTAGACTTAGAAGGGCCAAAACATTCTATGTACAAACATGCGGCACAAATTATACGTACTATCTGCCCCTCAACAGAATGCTGAGGGCAGCTAATCTGAACATGGATTTTGAATTTTAATTTTTTTTGCCTTTTTTTTATTTTTATTGTCATTTTATCTATTTTATTTTGTATTTTCAGCTTTTGTATTTTTGTTAGATGTAAAAAGGGGTTTTCCCGTGAAATATACAACCAGTTTACTGGTTATTATTAACTTGAAGACTCCTTAATTTTATTGTACTGCATATTCACCGATTTAAATTGAATATGTTTCCAAATTTATTTGACAATGATTTATCTTGAAAAGTCTGTTTATCTGTCTGTTCGTTCCACGGTATACAACCCTTGACCGCCTTGTCCTATTTTGATGAAACTTAGTATGGACATTGATTATGTTCATGCAATTTGAACTTAATTTTTTATCCTAATTGGGCCACTCGGTAGAACAAAATTTTAGTGAGGTCTATAGTTTACAGAACTACTTCTATAATATATTAAAATCAAAACCTTACTGAGTATACGTATACAGAGTATTTATATACGAGCCAAAAAATCGTTATAATATAAAATAAAAGCGTGCTGTTTGGCTAAATACACCAGTTGCTAATTTGTTTCTAACCCTTCCATCTGTCTAAAAATGTATTCTAAAGTTTCGAATCTATCATCCGAATTTTGATTCCTGCAGACGGTAAGTCCCAATATTTATATAAAATCCCATGTCCAAATTGGGTAACCAATCCTTGTCTTGTAGATTATTACGTACCTCATCAGTCTGAGTCCCTTCCTTGCACCAACTAAAGCAACACCCCATAGCCGAATTAATGGAATTCACGGTAGCGGAAAACATAAGTAGATAACAAATGAGCTTCTTTGAAATGGATTGATCGTTTGTTATCACTTAAATGCTTATCACTTATCAGTCATTTTTAACAATACACAAAATAATAACAAATAAAACACTTTACCAAAATTAATTGTTAATTTGTTTATTGATGATAAATAATTTCAATCGCGAGTTGTACATTTTACAAAAGTTAAATTGTACAACTCGCGATTGAATTTGTTGCTACTCCAGGCTGACTTTAAGGGTAGGACATTTTTCTGAAAAAGAATTGAAGAATGGATTAATGCCATGCAAAAAAAAAAGCAAAATATATTCCATATTTTTACTTTTACATTAACCTAATTTAAGGTTTTTAACATCTTTTCGGGTTAGGCAATCAGTAAAATGCCATGAATTGCCATATCTGAGCGCACGGCAGTGCGCCAGGCCAAGTTCCGGAAAGCACCAGTGTATCTTTACACGAAGCAATTCACCAGGTTTTTCACACCGTCAGATATCCGGTTCTCAAGGGGACAGGTCATTCAAATTTTGAAAATACATTCCGTAGTATAGNTTTTACATTAACCTAATTTAAGGTTTTAACATCTTTTCGGGTTAGGCAATCAGTAAAATGCCATGAATTGCCATATTTTTTCTTTTGGTAAATAATTAATATGGGAAACGAATTTTTCAACATCAGATTTTTAAACCAAAATATTCAGCTCAAAAAATTAATGACTTCCATTTTTTGGAATTAATAGGCAGTCTAGATTAGATCAACAAAAGTCTATGGTTTGTAAACAAAATCAAAAGCTAACGAATTCTGGAACGCTGGTGAAAATGAATAAATTTAATGATAATGATAAAACTAAACTTTGATGATGTTCTATTCAGCCAATGGTGATGATTTATGATTTGTGTGTTTTTTTCTCCCAAGATAATGAAGTGTTTTTTAAAAGTTTAATTATTTAAGTTTCTTTTGATCCATAATCCTTATCATGTACGTAGCTCATCTGGTAATGTTTTATTTCACGCGGAAAACACGCATACTAATTCTTGTCTATTTCTCGCGTGATAGAAGGACATTTTACCTTATCAATGCAAAAAATCTCGTGCAGCCTTTACCTATATAAATAGTGAAAAATATTTTCAAATTTTTAATTTTGAAAGCGAACATTTGAAGCAAAGGGGGAACTGGTATGATTAATGGCACTTGTGTGGATTCATTGAAAGGCTATTCTTTACTACTCTTTGAATTTGGTTCAAATTGTACCGGCCGCTTTCGAGTATCGAGAAATAGGTTTGTCAAAAGAACGTTTGCGTATGCGCAAATGAAGGTGCCAGGGCTAATTAAAAGATATTGATATGAGATTTTCTGTGGACTTACCCTGACAATTACCCCCCCCCNATGGTGAGAAAGCTATGACCTACTTGGAATCTGATTTTGATTTTCTTCTTCTAATATATCAGTCTTAATGAATTCACCAAAGTCCCGAGTTTGATATTTGAGTGTACCTATTTTATTCAACTTAATTTTCAGATGCCAGTCGAGATAAACGTAAAACAAACATGAATTAATAGGTATTCATTTTAGTGGGACATGGCCATATTTTTTCTAAATGTTCCTCTGAAAATCAACTGTTCTCTCACATTTAAAGTTTGAAAAATAATAGATATAGGTTGATATATGAGGTTAGCGAAAAAGTTTTGATGGCCCTTGCCGAAATGTGTATGCGTTCCACGTCGTTCTGGAGTTTAAAACGGGACATCGTGACAACGATCTTCCTTATATTGTTTAACAAATGTTTTCACGGCCATTTCTCGCTGAAATGAACATAATTCACGTGTGGAATGGTAAGGTTACGTTAGATATGAACACCAATTTAAGTAATACCTTATCTAGTAATTTCAAGATCTCTTAGTTGGTGAGGTTGACAAACTCCTTTTACATCTAATGGGTTTGGATATATTTTTTCTCCTTTAACAATTACATGGTGCATGTCATTGATGTGTTGCCTCCCCCCACCTTCTCACATTTTGTTCGAAGAAGAACGTAACGAATTTTAGATTTAGGTTTTGTAACCTAGGCATTTGTACTGTAGTTCTTTCTGCGGTATGTCCAACTTAAAATTTGAAAATAACTTTATATAAATGAGAGTGAGAGAGAGAGAGAGACAGAATCATATCAACCGAGGGTGTCGTCTGTTTTTTTTAAACAATATTTTGTTATTTTATTCCTACAAAATTAGAGCAATTAAATTTCAAAATCCATGAATATGTAGTTGGGTTTAATTTTTTTTTTTTAAAAAAAACATCAATATCTCACATGGATTCATTATTTTAACTATTATTTCTAGCACGGAACCCCTTGGATATAACTGACAGTAACATTGAGCTTCGTATATCAACTAAGTAGACCCCAAATTTGAATTGTGAAAACATTTTATTATTATTTTAAGTCACAGATCGATTAATGAATATGCCAGTCTCTTACGAAGATATTTTTATTATTTTCAGAATGGGCTATGAAACGGAAAGTATTTACAAATCATTGAGAAGTACCTTGGACGAGTTGGGATATCATCAAGCTTTATCTTTTGATTCATTGTATTTGGTGAAATCATTGGTTGGAGATTTAATAAAAACCACACAAAGTTTGGAACACTATAAAGAATTAGCACAGAAAACATTAGAGGTAATAAGTCGGGAAAAGAAAATTTCATAGTATTTATGATATTATAGGTAGTAAGTAGAAATACTAGGGTTTCGAAGTTGGGTCGGAGTTTTTCGACACTGTCTCCAACTCTAGCTCAAATGTTTTTTATTAACAAATTGTTACACTTCAGAGAGCCTCATAAACATAACTAAATATTTGGTTGGAATTGGATCCGTCAAAAGAACTCCGGACTTGGAGATAGTTAGTTAGGAGTCGAAGATCATTTTCACAACTCCGCAGTCCTGATATATAGATTATAGAAGGTGTTTCTTCTGAGTAATAAATCCATATGTGCGAAGTTGGCCTATTTTTTTGCTGTATTTTCTCTTTAGACTTGCAGTGAGTTAGAAGTTGGTATTCAACCTTACAAGGATGACAATGCAAGATTATTGCAAGAATACAATACTCTTCACAAGAAACTTATTGCTCAGAATGATCGACATGAAGACGTCCAAAGAGGTTAGTCTTTATGTTCCAGTGCTTCGCTCTCATAAACATTTTACTCCAGAAAATGAAACCATAGAGGGTTTTATAATTATTATTAAAGAGCGCGATAGCGTTCCGCCCCGCCAAGTAAATAAATAAAAAAAAAATGGTAGCTACCAAGAGTATATTATACGCCACAGCTTACATTGCCGATTTCAGCTACTTCCAGAAGAAAAACTAAACACCTCAGGATAAAAATGATTCCTACGTATGGGGCGAACTCAGAGACGAAGAATCTAAAGTTTCAACAAAATCCATCAAGTCAAATCGGAGATATAGGCTTCTGAAAAGTAAACTTTTTTCTCATCGTCTGCTTCTTCTTCTTGTTGACGCACCTACAGCCAAAACCGCTGGACCGATTTTCATGTACGATAGCTCATTTTTTTTTCTCCTGAGTGGCAAATGTCCCTTTCGTTACTTATATTGTCCCTCAGTTGGTCCTTCAGCCCCAAATTTCCACACTTAATCAATATTATTTACCGCACCTAATTTAAAAAAAAGTCAATGAATTAAACTTTAATTTGAAATTTTAGAACGTCGCTTCAATCGTATTCATCTACAGACATTAGCATTGTGGTCCTGACAGGATTTTTCAAATTCGCAGTGAGGTGTTTAATTTCAAGTTTTTCTGTTGAGACCAACTTTGATAGTGATGAAAGATACTACTAAATCCTAAAATATGATGAGATCTATGTTCCTTTTGAATCTAATTTTTAGATTTGAAATCACAACTAGCACAATTAGAGACGGCTAAAGATGAACTGGAGTTGACCATTGGAGAGCAACGGCTGAGGATTTATGATTTGGAGAAAGAATGTTTGAACTCCACGGAGAGGATATACCAACTGCAGAATGTGATTTTGAAAAGTAAGTTCAGGTTAGAATTAAGTAGGTACTTTAAATTATATTTTTTTAAAAAAAAAAATACCCTCTATCAATTTTTTGTTATCTGAAACCGTTTTGGCTAAAACAAATCGGAAAATTTTCATTATATTTTCTTTTCCACCGAGAAAGATTGTGTATAACATCTCAACCATGTTAGTACATACATAATTAATAAATAAAATAAAATTAAAAAAATTGGCCCAAATTAAATTATTTACGTTTCGAAAAAAATACCAATTATAGATTTTTTTAAAAAAACATCAGCAACCTATTTTCCGATGACGTTAGGTACACAGATAATTCATTTTCTTCTAAATTTAATTTTCAGAAAATCCCAAATTGACACCAGCATTTTTCACGAAACAAACACTTACTAAAAACAGTTCCTCATTTGAATCGAAAGTGAAAGCTTCTGAATCAACTGACTCGACAGTTCACATTCTTAAACAGGCAGACAGTAAAACTAAAGCGTTGACCAATGAAGTGAAAGATTTAAAAAGGAAACTTTATGAGAAAGAGATCCAAGCGGAAAATCTACAAACTAAGGTAGGCTTTTACGGGTCAAGCAACTTGATTGATTTGCAAATTGACAAGGTAAGAAATGTGTTTTCTGTTTGGTTGCAATCAAGCTTTATCAAAAAGAAATTTTCAACTTTAAAAAAAATAAAGAAAGAAAGAAAACCTTTACGACATGTTCCAGGGTACTTAGAGTAGAACTATAAAGTACAAAAAATGAAAATGATGAAAAAACTCTGCCAATGGGACACATGGTTTTATTATTTTTCTGGCAAAAAATAATAAACATTTTTGGTCCCCCCCAATTTTTTTTTGGGGGGGAGGGCAAAAAATTGAGAGGGGTTCTCGTGACGTTCGTAATTAGATCCTAAATTTGACTTGACATACCTACTAAATTTTAAGTCTCTGGCTCTTACCATTCTCTTTTTAGACAGGATTAATGAAAACCGCTTTAAAGCGGTAAACACCGCCAGTAGTATATTTGATTGAACCCAAATGTTTCGGAGCTAACTGAGACCCCAAATATGTCACATACAAAATTTCAAATCCCTAGCTCTTACCATTCTCCTTTTAGACAGCAATACTGAAAACCGCTAAAAAGCGGCAAAAATCGCCAAGGGTTTAATAGATTGCACCCAAAAGTTTTGGGTCACAATTAGA
>CM022879.1:3835868-3853494 GCA_012654025.1 Pachypsylla venusta | reverse complement strand
CACATTGACCTCACCCAGCCTGGGTTGGGCCGGAAAAAGCCAACGATACGTGGTGTTCCCAAGCGGTCACCCATCCAAGTACTGACCACGCCCGGACGTTGCTTAACTTCAGTGATCTGACGGGAACTGGTGTATTCAACGTGGTATGATCGTACAATGTTGCAGTGAGCACCAAAGTTGTGACATAATAACACAAAGAAACAGCATTTAATTTCATTATATGAGGACTGGGATTTGGAGAAGTATGGGAGCAGATTATTTTCGCGACTCCGCAGCCCTACATTTAGGTACCTTGAAACCTAAAATTTCAAAATTTGACCTACTGTTGATTCCATATCCTATCTTAAATGCACCCACCTTTCATTCTTTCAGATCATCTTTATTGGAGACACTCAGTGAAGGTTTGTTAGCTCCTATTACCTAACATTTTCTTATTTTTGCTTTCCTTTTCCACTTCCTTCTAGTCCTAATCGTTCTCCCTTGAAGTTTGATAGCTTGTACACGGATCATGGAAGTTGATTGCGAGCATGAATGGTTAATTTTTTTTTCTCTTTACTCTACTTTTCCACTTCCTTCTAGTCCTAATCCTTCTCCCTTGAAGTTTGATAGCTTGTACACGGATCATGGAAGTTGATTGCGAGCATGAATGGTTAATTTTTTTTTCTCTTTACTCTACTTTTCCTCTTCCTTCTAGTCCTAATCCTTCTCCCTTGAAGTTTGATAGCTTGTACACGGATCATGGAAGTTGATTGCGAGCATGAATGGTTAATTTTTTTTTTCTTTACTATACTTTTCCTCTTCCTTCTAGTCCTAATCCTTCTCCCTTGAAGTTTGATAGCTTGTACACGAATCATGGAAGTTGATTGCGAGCATGAATGGTTAATTTCTTTTTTCTTTACTATACTTTTCCTCTTCCTTCTAGTCCTAATCCTTCTCCCTTGAAGTTTGATAGCTTGTACACGAATCATGGAAGTTGATTGCGAGCATGAATGGTTAATTTTTTTTTTTCTTTACTATACTTTTCCTCTTCCTTCTAGTCCTAATCGTTCTCCCTTGAAGTTTGATTGATAGCTTGTACACGGAACATGGAAGTTGATTGCGAGCATGAATGGTTAATTTTTTTTTCTCTTTATTATACTTTTCCTCTTCCTTCTAGTCCTAATCCTTCTCCCTTGAAGTTTGATTGATAGCTTGTACACGGAACATGGAAGTTGATTGCGAGCATGAATGGTTAATTTTTTTTTCTTCTTTACTATACTTTTCCTCTTCCTTCTAGTCCTAATCCTTCACTCCTGAAGTTTGATAGCTTGTACGCAGATCATGGAAGTTGATTGCGAGCATGAATTTTTTTTTTTCTTCTCATCCTCGCAGTATAATTAAGGTATAATATATAAATATAATATATTTTCCAAAGCTTAATTATTGAAAATACTTGTGAGTTCTGTTGGAAATTTTTATTTTATTCAGCAAAAATTGGTTTTAACAAATCTTTGCTTTCAGATGAGTTGTTTAGAAAGTCAAATGACAAGAAATCAGATGTTCATGTATCTTCTACAACAGCGTCTCATGCAGAGGTAAGTCTTGCATGGTGTTACACACACACTACTTTCCGTTTACCCAGAGACCAGTTTATCGCACTTGGTACCTGTCGGGCACATAGATGCCATTTTTTTCTGTATCAGAACATTGTGTGAATATTAGAAAAAAGGCAGATTTTTGAAAATAAAAACAATAAAAAATGAATTTTTTTTACTCCGCTTTTGTCCTGAAAAGGTTTGAAAATGAAGATATAGATCTAAAAAAATCTTTTCTTCTTGATATTATCAAAAAAGTATGTCAATGCCAAGATTTTTTTCAATACGTTTTTTTTTTTTTTTTTTCAAATTATTTTATAGCTTAACTTGCCTTTAACAGTTAAGTTCATTCACGATGAATCTTTTACCCTCCATTCGCTGGAAACTTCAACACCAGTTACACACATTGTTTACTTCACCCAGCCTGGGTTGTGCTTTGAATAGGCAGCATCACGAGAGCGCGAACCTACGTGGCTGCTCAACAAGTAAAACATAGCTGGACATTGCTTAACTTCAGTGATCTAACAGGAACTTGTGTATTCCACGTGCCATTGATGCTAGCAATGTCCAGACGCAAAGCAAGCAAAAGCAATACGTTTAAGGCATGGGTTCTTTGGTGCATAGTTTGACAATACTAACTTAAAAGAATCCGATCTGAAGTATTCCAGACATCATTTTGAAGAATTAAATAATAATATTGGAACTAAAAATAGCAGCATGATTAAAAACAAAAGTATCAATACAATATTTGATAACAGAAATAAAAACATTTCAAAATCTACAACATTTGATAGTGATAATATAATGATGGATATTATAAAAATGATTGAAACAGATTCTAATGTTAATGAAACGGATGAAAGTGTTGATAAGTATGAAACTATTGGAATATTAGAACAAACCTCAGCAAGTAAGCTTCTACTGAGTAACCGCACGTTATGAGTAACATTTTAATGGAACTGTATTGTGAGGATGCTCACAATAGATCTTAAAAACTCTGCCAATGTGACACATGGGTTTATTATTTTACTGGCTAAAAAAATAGCCCCCCCCCAAAGTTAATTATACCCTAAATTTGACTTACATACCAAATTTCAAGTCTCTGAATTAATGAGTAAATTTTAATGGAACTGTATTGTAAGGATGGTCACAATAGATCTTAAAAACCCTGCCAATGTGACACATGGGTTTATTATTTTACTGGCTGACCCCCCCCCAAAGTTAATTAGACCCTAACTTTGACTTACATACAAAATTTCAAGTCTTTGGATTAATAAAAACCACCAAAAAGCGTTAAATACCGTCGGCAGGATATTTGATTGCAGCCTCTATAAGTTTCTAAGGTTACTAATCAAATTTCAAGTCTCTAGCTCTTGCTGTTCTCTTTTTAGACAGCAATGCTAAAAAGTGGCATAATCGCCAATAGTATATTCGATTGCAGCCCACAAATAAGACCACAAACGGGACTTACTCACAAAATTTCATCCAAATGGGTCAAAGCTAAGTGGCAAAAGTGCCCATCACGGCGGATAAATGGATTTTTTTTATTCCATTTTTTGATTCTACGTACTCTGAAACGTAAAATGTTAAATTTTGAGGAGGAGGGAATTTTTTTCATGACGATTCCAAAGGTTCATTATTGAAAATAATAAACCAACGAATGTCGCAGTAATAATAGCAATCGAGTTAAAAAGAGACATTCAACCACATTCTTTCATAATATTAAAATTGTATTAATATGAATGTCTTTGAAGACTTTATATTTTTTCTTGAAGGAAAGATTTTTTTAATTATTTTAATTTTAACAACGACGAAAATTAAAATAATTAAAAAAACCTTTCCTTCAAGAAAAAATATAATATTAAAATTGTAAGGTTGATAGACAGATTACAATAGTTCCTCGTAGCCTATCCCACCAAAAAATGGAATTGAGAATTACAAGTTTGTGGCGGCCACTCTACCAAGATTCATATAAATAGAATCACGCGTCAGATATTTATCGCGATACAAATAGCAGACAAACAAATTGTAGCAAAAATTATGAAGTTAAAACTTAGCTATGAAGTTAAAACTTAACCCCACTTAACACAAAATCATTTATATCTATAAATGAGTTTTCAAGTGGGGTACCATATTTCTTTATTTTACTTTTAGTATTTTATATTCCTTAAATTATGTAACAGAATATGGATAAATAAAGAAAATATATTCATAAAAATGAATAATTACCTCGGCCGGTTCTACACATCAGGACTGTCTAGTGTGTTTTGTAACAAAAATGGTAAAATTTCAACCTATTTCTACAACAACAATAACCTTAGCAGTCATATTATAGACTGAGAAAAGTTTATCTTTGTATAAAAAATGTTTTATGTAAATAAAATCAATTGGACCTTGATCACAACGCCTATGATCACAGTTACATATTTCCATAATTTTCTTAAACCTGAATCCAAGATTCGTTGAACAGTTGATTTTGAGTGGATGAAAAACTATATTTAATTAGTAAACTGGGTCACCCTTGTCCCATAATTTACCCAATTTACTGTATCTAATTATACCTATTTTTTAATCAATGAAAATTAAATTTGAAAATGCTAAAGAATCCAATCATATGGAATCAATTCAGAATATAAAAGAATATGCTAAGAGAAGAAGTCAAAATAACATTACTCATCCTATGGGAATACGTTACAACTGGACAAATAATAATGGAAATGGACAAAATAAATTAACCAACAATCAACCAAGTATTGATAATAATTCTAAGATTTGTCAATTTGAAATGATAGAAAACTTTGAAAATATAGACAATCAGAACTTTAATCTTACAGAAAACAGACAGGAAGTTGATATGCAGACTGCTTTGAATGGGATAAGAACCCAGGACACGAGCAATGGTAATATACAGGGTGATCATAATGTCCTCCTTTCCCAACTTATCTTTTGACCCCTTGAGAGAGCAGCCTAAAATTGCCATTACTCTGGTAAAACTCGTCTACTTTTTAAAATTGTCATTTTCAAAACACGGGACCTTCGTACTTAGGATGAAGCAAGAAATTTAAATGGAAACCTGTACTTTTTTTAAATACAAAATGAATATTAAAGTTAGCCAAAATCCATAACATTAAAAAGTTTGAAAATTACACGACCAGTACCGGAGCTACAGAGTTTCAAATTTGTCAATTTTGTTCCTTTTAGGACTTTTTTTTATGGAATATCCCCAAACTTTCTTATACGAATGTTGAGTAAATATCAGCATTCAGCAACTAACCTATTTCTCCCCTTCTGATCTGTTTTCACATTTTCGACGATAACATGTAGAATTTATTAACATGGAACAACTTTGTTAAATGGTGGCAACATACCTTCCTCGATCGTTCGATACCGGGCCTTCACGAAACTTATTTACCCTGGAAGATCAAAAAACAGTTATCAAAAAACAGCTATCTTAGTGGTCAACAAGTTCGTTAAAATGGAAACACTGATTTTCTTCTTCTTTAACTTCACTCTTTTCCAATTCCATTTGGGGTTGGCGTTGCTTTCCTTAATTCTGCCATGCCACAACCTTTTGTTTGTTGCCTACTCTCGTTAACTGTAACTCTTTCCTGGCACGGTAACCTTAACTTGTTTCTCACAGTATGAATTGAAATCGCGTAGAAACTAACTTTTTGCTGATGATCTCTCATCATTGGCTTGAAGCAGAGTTTTTTCATGGCTGGATGCCTACCTATTACCAAACTTTCTGCATTTACACGGGCTTAGGACCGTCACTTAATGAAGCTGGTTTGCTCCCCTTAGTGGCTACATTTCATGGACACAATGATGTCAACTTAAAAATGGGCCCTTCTTATAGATTTGTTTCTACAGTGTATTTCATCTATTGATAATTTAGAAAATAAAAGTCATGACCAAATCGAAGAAGCTATCAAAATTAGGGAAACACTCATAATATCAGCAGGAAAGGATTGTTTGGGAGAGTTTTGTAACAAGTCCACTTCCATGTTTGATTTGTTGAGAAAATCTGATAAGTTTGTTCAGACTGAATTTAGCGAAGAGAAAATAAATCAAACAGGTAGAGAAAATAAATCAGACCTTAAGCGCCCTCCACACAATACAGACCCATGTTAGTGATGTGAACCAGAAAAAGTCCTGGCATTAAACAACCCTGGTGGCCGCACTAGGCCTTCATCAGTCGTTCGATACCGTGTCACGGGGAAGCTATCTGCAGATATTTACGAGTTTACTGTACCGTTCTTACCACTTCTACGTACCAGGCACGCACATCATCACAATTTCAGTTAAGGACCTGGATGTAAAAATTAGTTGATTTTTAAGAGGAACACCGCGTTTTCGGTTATTTTTTGTTATCTCTTTTCATTTAGAATTTGTAACTGTACCGCTAAAATTATATGTTTTGGCAATAAATCGCTCCCATTTGATCTTTGGATTTTTTCCTTCCTTATTAGATACCTACATACTGAAAGGAAACTGTAATCCTAAGTGAGTTTCCAAGTATAGCGATCGTCTCGCTCCGTTAGCGAATCAGTATCTGTGTGCTTGGTCTTTGTAACATGATAGTTCTGTAATTGTTTTAAAATAAACATCGTTTCCTCTACTTTAGAAATGAGAGAAAATCAAATTAATATTTCTGCAAACATTTCGAAACAAAATAAAATAGAAAATAAAACCTTATCAACAAAAACTAACGAAAACTCTAATAAAAATGAAAATACAATGTCAATAAATTGCAGTAAAATCAATAGGAATACAATGTCAATTACTGCAACAAATGTTGTAAAAACTGAAAACAATCAAAATGAAAGTCCATTTATAAATATTGGACATTCAAAGAAAAAGAAGAATTTTATTAAATTAAACAAAATTAATATTGGAAAGAACAGAAGAAATATTTCTCATGGTGAAAGATCTATCACACAAGATTGTCACCTTGGAAAAAACAGAAATATTTCTCATTCTGAGCAACGAGCAATGACACAAGACTGTCTATTTGTCAAAAGCAGAAAAAAATCTCAGTCTGAACAACGAGCAATCAAAGAAGATTGTCCAGTTGGAAAAAATAAAAACATATCTGTTTGTGAAAGATCAATCAAAAAAGATTATCAATCTGGGAAACACAGAAACTTATCTCATTCTGAACAACGAGCAATCAAAGAATATTGTCCAGTAGTTGAAAAAAACAGAAAAAATTCTCATTGTAAAAGATCAATCACAAAAGATTGTCAAGTCGAGAGGAACAAAAACATATCTCTTTGTAAAAGACCAATCACAAAAGATTGTCCAGTCGAGAGGAACAAAAACATATCTCTTTGTAAAAGACTTATCACAGAAGACTGTGAATTTGGAAAAAACAGAAATATTTCTCTTTCTAAACAACGAGCAATTAGAGAAGATTGTCAAGTTGGATCACCAGTCAAACTAAAAAGTAAATTGAAAAGTAAAGTTTTTATCTTATTCTCCCAAATTAAAACTTTTCGGGAGACTAGAAAACTGTCGATGAGTACGATTAGAAAAGAAAATCGATTTTTCGCTGATTCTATATTAATACCAAAATCGAAAAAAATGGAGGCAATGATTCGAAAACTCAAAAGAACAGAGATACGAGATTTTCTCTGAAAATATGTTGATTTCGATAGTTTTTCGAAATACAAATTTTCACTATCATCGATTATTGCTCTATTCCGATGCCCATATAAATTCGATTTTTTCGCTGATTCCATCGATACTAGAACCTAACTCTTCTTAAACGGTCATACTTACTGTAACGTCCTCACGATGACCGTGCTACACCAGGACAACCTGGAATGCCCACCATCACAGTTTTAACCAAAAGTCATCAAAACCAATTCGGTTACCTCATATCAGACAATTTCTACCTCGAAATATAAATAGGGAAAATAGTTGATTAAGAGAGGCACCGCTACAACAACAACATTATGTGTTTAAGACGTTTGCTATTGTTATAGCCCAACATTCTTTGTCGACGGTCTGAAGAAAAATGTCTTCAGATTTTAAGCCAGTCCACTTGTTGATATTATACAACCTTGAAATCTAGGGTCTTCCTCGTGCACTTATATTTTCCTTTCAAGCAGGTCGTACTTTTTATTTCTCATTAAACGCCCAAATACTATCTCTACTCATGGTTCTACAGGGGCCCATGTGAATTATCATCCTCCTAGAATAGATGTATGAAAATTTTGGAAGTAGATTACAACTTATCTGAAGCTGCTGTCTCATACATCTGGCTACCATCGGACTGGATGATGCCACTATTATTTAGAACCTGGTTGCAGGGCTTCCAATTTGAAGTCATTACAAATATCATCGCGACCCTTAAAAATCTCTTGTGACCTAATGATGCCACTATTGAATGTTGAAAATTTGTGTTTTCTTCATTCTTTCCAATCCTGTTGCATTACTAACGTGATAGATCCATGATATTCTCAATATATGACCACATTTGGAAGGTTTCTAATTGTTTTGTCGTATCTCCTGTTAGGATTCAATCTTCCACACCATGTTTTCAATAGAAACATAAAAAATGTAGAAAAGAATACACCAAAAACAAAAGTTGAAAAAAATGTGGTATTTAATATTAGAAAAGATTTAGACAGTGGTAAATTCAATACAAATCAAACAAATCTTAGTAAAAATCAACATGATTTTGTTGATTACGAATGTGATTTAGAAGCAATTGTGAATACCTATGATGAAATAAATGGAATGAATAAATTGAAAGATGAAAAAGGTATTGAATCAATTGAGAAAAATGGTAAGGATTTGTTTGGTGACCATTTTGAAAAAAAAAAATGTCGTTTAGGTCGAAAAACGTGAACTTTTTTGCTGTCATCCAAACATTGTATGTCCCTACTCGATGTAGCTTAACATTAGAGGGATGGGACCTAGACAAAAATCTTTCCAGGAATACAGCCATCAACTGTGCCAAAATCATTGCAATCGGATAAGTAGTTTTGGAATACAATTTTGTGGTTGAACAAACGTCGTGAGTGAAAAAAAAACTACTGCTATTAATTTATGTATATCTTATGACTTTTTACGAGATACAACAAACTGAAAAATATAATATGAAATGAGGATGATGTATAGTGGACCGGGAGATTAGGAAGCATTTTTTTATATTGTTAACAATACAATCCAAATCAGATTGTTTCAGAACAGACAACGTAAACCAAACAACTCCTGCCCAGAATTGGGTTTGGTTTGCTGCGCTTATCTGTTTTTGTGTGTATGTGCTTTGATCTCGGGTTACTACTGCTTGTTTTAAGTTGGCAAAAAAATTTAAATAACGGAGGTCATAGTCATAGGATAGTTTATATTTTAATTAATTTATAAATTTATCGAAATCTTTCTCATTCCATTTCATTGAGCAGTTACTGCCTAAGGTTTGGTATTCTTACACTTCAGCATCATGATTGTTTTGTGTATTTGGGTTGGGTTTCTCTAGCTAAGGTTCAACTGCTCAGAGATTTTGAACAGACTTCTTACCAGATTGTTTGGGACGAGTTTCTGGGGTTTAGTGGATCGATAATACTTGCTCTCCAAATGAGAAGGGCGCTGCAATCAAAAATTACGTGATAGGCCGTTTCCTCCTTAAGATTTCTATAGAGTAAAGCTGTTTTTCTTATCATGACATAACGTCCGTCCATTCTTCTAAGGCACCAAACGAAGTAGCCAAAACCTGTTAGTATGAAATAACGCTAAAGCGTATGAAGTTTATATTAATTCGATATTCGTTTCAGCTAAAAACTCAAACTATGACCATAAGTTTTACAATTATTTCAATGATATCCAAAATTATGTACAAACACATTTTGTACCTTCAGACACAAGAACTCTCAACAATGAACTCATGGCAGCTGACTTTGTGCGCAAACCTTCTTCTGTTCATAACAGTAATATTATTAATTAAACTTTGCCATTTTTTGGCTTAACGTCTCTTTATCATCTAAAGTTTTTCAGGACGGGTGGATGACCCATAAATTGGCTTTGATCAGCTTTACAAATCAGCTACCCACCTTGTTGATCTCACACAGCCTTGGTTGGACCAGATATAGTCAGCATCATGAGGACTCCAGCCTGCATGATCACCCACTAAGTAAAACCTCGCTGATATTTACCTAACTTCAGTGCTCTTACGGGAATACAACGTAGCATTGACGTTTACCTATTTAAATTTGTAATAAATTTTATAAAAAAAACGATCCTTTGCATAGATAGATATTATCGTCCATATTAAAATACATTTCGATTTTTATCTGACTTATTCTGAAACAAGAAATAAATTAATATTGTATAATCAAATTTTTCAAAAAATATTTAAAAAAATAAAACGCCAAAAATTGAAATCTAAATTGCATTTAAAGTTCACTGTAAAAAGTTTTCAATTCTCCTAGAATTTGATTTGACCTTGAATATATTCATCATAGGTTAACAGCGGTGGGGTTGGTTTGTAACAACTCGCCATGAGTTGTTGATGCTTGAGAATCGGTACGGATAATACAGTAGCTTCTCCTTGCTTTCTGCATTAAGACATCTCATCATAATAGGTTAACAGCGGTGGGGCTGGTTTGCAACAACTCGCCATGAGTTGTTGATACTTGAGAATCCGTACGGATAATGCAGTAGCTTCTCCTTGCTTTCTGCATGGGTAATGGAAAAGATATCGTTTCCGACCCTTCCCTTAGTCGCCTCCTACGACTTGCATGGACTTGAGTGCCTTGAAAGTATTTTTTTTTATGTCCTATTCACAAGGGACATAGGAAGGGTATAATACAGTAGCTTCTCCTTGCTTTCTGCATGGGTAATGGAAAAGATATCGTTTCCGACCCTTCCCTTAGTCGCCTCCTATGACTGGCATGAACTTAAGTGCCTTGGATGTATTCTTTTTATGTCCCCCTATTCACAGGGCAATATGATAATTTTTTTCAACATTTCCTCAGAAGTTGAATTGTTCACATTTTTTAAATAAGTTTTTATAAAAACAGGCCTAATGTTGTCGCCAATAATAAATAAAAATGACGTCTTCATCAAATTTGCCCTCATTTGATCATAAACCAAATATTATTCATTTTTGCTCATTAAAATTAATCTTACATTTTTCTCTTTTCTTCCAATCAATAAAATTGTTTATGAATACCGAAAAAAAAAAAAAAAAAAAAAAAAAAATCTGACAAAAATATTCAGAACCAGAAAGTATAAAAAATATTCACAAGTCCAGCAATGAAATTGTACTGTATGAACTAAGAGATGGACATTTCTATAAAGTGTTCAAATAATCACTGAGATTAAATTGTGTCAAATTATGAGTTGAAAAGATTGTCACACATTCTATGAGAAATTATTTGGATTATGAAATTCACAGGTAATTTTATTCGAGTCAACCCGAGAAAATTTTCCATCCAAAAATCGTCTACATTTTATTTAAATTATATCCCCTTATATTTTCGACGATGGAGCGCCCCGGGTTGATCCAAAACCTACTACTTTAAAGCCGGACTTAAACTTGACTTCAAAAAGTGTGTACACTACAAATGGGTATTTGACCAATGCAAACAGTCTATTGAATCAATAAAATTAAATAATAAAAATCCTCCAACTTGATTGGAGTTCCATCCTGTGCTCTTTTAGTGAATGTTCAATCCATGTTTTTTGTTGCAGGATCAATGTTTAGAGTCTATCATTAAGGAAAGAGACCACTTCCAAAAACAGTACTTAGACATTGTTAAGGAAAAAGATTACTTGCAGAAACAGTACTCAGACATTGTAGATGGACTTACCACGATACCTCTTAAAACACAGGTGAGTACTTGGACATTGTTAAGGAAAAAGATTGCACCCAAAAGATTCGGGACACAATTAGATCTCAGATGGTTCCTAGATACCACATTGCATCCAAATCGGTCAACGTTAAGTGGTGTTTTTTTCTCGTGACATTTCCAAAGGTTTATTATTGAAAATATTAAGCCAAAATGTTAAAAACCAAAGCTTGTTCGATGAAATCTTACTAGCAGTTCATATGGTCTGATTTTTTTATGGACTAAAAGTATGTTCACAAAAATTTCAGGAGCCTTCCAAGGATTCTCCATTGAGCAATTTGACAAAGTTGCTGTTAGAACGGGACCAATATTATCAACAATGTGATGTCTGGAGGGAGCAGTTAGGTGAAATGAAAAATCAATCTGTAAGTATCGAGGGCGAGAGGGGACATCCGTATAAACTCTCACACATAAAAACAATCATTGATCTATTAAGATTGTTGCTGTTGTAGGGTAGAAATAGATTACCGAAATAAATTTCTGGCCATTATCTGTAACTGTGAAGATATGCGTTCTAGGTTGTTCTAATGCGTATAACTGGTTGGCCATCTTGAGGACGATTAACACCCTTTTCTGGAACTGTGACTATATCCATTCCAGGTTGTTCTGGTGCGTAGAACCGGTTGGCCATCTTGAGGACGATTAACACCCTTATCTGGAACTGTGATTATATGCATTCCAGGTTGTCCTGGTGCGTAGGACTAGTTGGTCACTTGAGAACGATTAACACACTTTTCTGGAACTGTGACTATATCCATTCCAGGTTGTTCTGGTGCGTAGAACCGGTTGGCCATCTTGAGGACGATTAACACCCTTATCTGGAACTGTGATTATATGCATTCCAGGTTGTCCTGGTGCGTAGAACTAGTTGGTCACTTGAGAACGATTAACACACTTTTCTGGAACTGTGACTATATCCATTCCAGGTTGTTCTGGTGCGTAGAACCGGTTGGCCATCTTGAGGACGATTAACACCCTTATCTGGAACTGTGATTATATGCATTCCAGGTTGTCCTGGTGCGTAGAACTAGTTGGTCACTTGAGAACGATTAACACACTTTTCTGGAACTGTGACTATATCCATTCCAGGTTGTTCTGGTGCGTAGAACCGGTTGGCCATCTTGAGGACGATTAACACCCTTATCTGGAACTGTGATTATATGCATTCCAGGTTGTCCTGGTGCGTAGAACTAGTTGGTCACTTGAGAACGATTAACACACTTTTCTGGAACTGTGACTATATCCATTCCAGGTTGTTCTGGTGCGTAGAACCGGTTGGCCATCTTGAGGACGATTAACACCCTTATCTGGAACTGTGATTATATGCATTCCAGGTTGTCCTGGTGCGTAGAACTAGTTGGTCACTTGAGAACGATTAACACACTTTTCTGGAACTGTGACTATATCCATTCCAGGTTGTTCTGGTGCGTAGAACCGGTTGGCCATCTTGAGGACGATTAACACCCTTATCTGGAACTGTGATTATATGCATTCCAGGTTGTCCTGGTGCGTAGAACTAGTTGGTCACTTGAGAACGATTAACACACTTTTCTGGAACTGTGACTATATCCATTCCAGGTTGTTCTGGTGCGTAGAACCGGTTGGCCATCTTGAGGACGATTAACACCCTTATCTGGAACTGTGATTATATGCATTCCAGGTTGTCCTGGTGCGTAGAACTAGTTGGTCACTTGAGAACGATTAACACACTTTTCTGGAACTGTGACTATATCCATTCCAGGTTGTTCTGGTGCGTAGAACCGGTTGGCCATCTTGAGGACGATTAACACCCTTATCTGGAACTGTGATTATATGCATTCCAGGTTGTCCTGGTGCGTAGAACTAGTTGGTCACTTGAGAACGATTAACACACTTTTCTGGAACTGTGACTATATCCATTCCAGGTTGTTCTGGTGCGTAGAACCGGTTGGCCATCTTGAGGACGATTAACACCCTTATCTGGAACTGTGATTATATGCATTCCAGGTTGTCCTGGTGCGTAGAACTAGTTGGTCACTTGAGAACGATTAACACACTTTTCTGGAACTGTGACTATATCCATTCCAGGTTGTTCTGGTGCGTAGAACCGGTTGGCCATCTTGAGGACGATTAACACCCTTATCTGGAACTGTGATTATATGCATTCCAGGTTGTCCTGGTGCGTAGAACTAGTTGGTCACTTGAGAACGATTAACACACTTTTCTGGAACTGTGACTATATCCATTCCAGGTTGTTCTGGTGCGTAGAACCGGTTGGCCATCTTGAGGACGATTAACACCCTTATCTGGAACTGTGATTATATGCATTCCAGGTTGTCCTGGTGCGTAGAACTAGTTGGTCACTTGAGAACGATTAACACACTTTTCTGGAACTGTGACTATATCCATTCCAGGTTGTTCTGGTGCGTAGAACCGGTTGGCCATCTTGAGGACGATTAACACCCTTATCTGGAACTGTGATTATATGCATTCCAGGTTGTCCTGGTGCGTAGAACTAGTTGGTCACTTGAGAACGATTAACACACTTTTCTGGAACTGTGACTATATCCATTCCAGGTTGTTCTGGTGCGTAGAACCGGTTGGCCATCTTGAGGACGATTAACACCCTTATCTGGAACTGTGNAGCTGTGCTGAACATCTTCTAAGGAATAGAATAGAATCTTTATTTTCAAAATAACAATATTTGATTACAAATTGCTTTCCATGAGATGTGCTGAACATCTTCTAAGGAATAGAATAGAATCTTTATTTTCAAAATAACAATATTTGTTTACAAAGTGCTTTCCCCAAGCTGTGCTGAACATCTTCTAAGGAATAGAATAGAATCTTTATTTTCAATATAACAATATTTGATTACAAAGTCCTTTCCCTAAACTGTGCTGAACAACTTCTAAGGAATAGAATAGAATCTTTATTTTCAAAATAACAATATTTGATTAAAAAGTTCTTTCCATCTCGTGCTGAACAATTTCTCCTTAAGAATAATTAAGTAGTTTCTCCTTAGGCCGAGCGAATTGTTTATTGGCTTTGGATTTACAAGTCCGGTCCTTTATCTGTTTTAACGTTATTATTTGCATAATTTTTCAGCCATCAGACTCAAAAGAGAAAGCCACCGACATGAGTTCCAAGAGATATGACCATGATAAAAACATGACTTCTCCTAGAGCGGGGGCTGTACAAATAGTAAGTAAAAGCCAGCGTCAATGGTACGTTCATTACACCAGTTCTCGTAAGATCACTGGAGTCAAGCGATGTCCAGCTAAGATTTACTTGGTGGTTGACCACGTTCGAGTCTTGGTGATGCTGACGATTCCCGGACTAACCGATCCTGGTTGAGGTTAATAATGTGGGTGCCTGGTTCGTAAATTGTCAGCAAATGAAGGATAAACCTACGTCTTCAAAGACCTCAGATATTAAAGAGACGTTAAGACCAAAAAAAAAAAAAAAAAAAAAAAANAAAAAAAAAAAAAAAAAAAAAAAAGGTCGATCCAGAATGACGAGACCTTTCGTATGATGCGTCACATGTAGGTATGATTTTGATCATGTAAGAAAAAAAGGTCGTTCCATTTAAAAATAAGGCATATAGTGAAATTAGGTTATATATAAGAAGTTGTATCCTTGGTCTTAATTGATGAGTCGTTCTACTTTTCACCTCACGGTAGTAGTAGTTGTATGTGACCGCACTTTTGGTACTCCTGCCTCCCTTCCTTTTCCTCCTACTGCACATGCGCCAAACCCCAGTAAAACCAAACAACGAATTAATTAGTTAAAATATATCTAAAATAAATCAGTTCTCCTCTACCTTTTGTTGCTATCACCACGTGTGATTAGACCTGCCAAGTTGTAACGCCTACCTAAAAAGTTGTTAACCATCCTAGCTACCGTTTTCTGCCCTACTAATAAAGTAAACATTTAACCACCTCTTTTGTAACCATATTAATCATAAACCTTAAAGTGTCTAATAACTTAATAACTTGTGTATATAAATGTGTAAATAGTGAATAATAAACCACCTGGTCGACCAGTAAATGTAATATAACATCATCATCATCTCAACGTTCAGTCAGGTAAGGCGCAGTGCCATCGTCCCTTCCCCCATTAGAGCTACCGCCTACAAGTAGTAGTAGTAGTAGCAGTTTTTTCACGAAATCAACCGTTCTTCCCATTTACAGATGCATTAGCATCCCCCGATCGTGGCTTCGTCCGCACATATTTTTAATGAAATCACATTTGTATATATATGTGTCATGATATCTCTCTCGCTCCAATGTATTTCTTATGGGGATTGTTTACTTTTCGCTATTTCTACCCCTTAAAATTAAAATTTAGCAAAATCCTTCCTTAGTGCACACTTACATGGTGCAACGAAGGTCCCCGCCAAATTTCAAGTCTGTACCATTAATATTTTCGGCTCTACATTGATCAGTCACTCAGGACATTGCCTTTTATGTATAAAGATGAATAATTAAAATGGTAGAAACAGATTGATATGAGTTTACCGAAAAAGTTTTGATGGCCCTTGGCTAGAACTGTGATGGTATGCGTTCCAGGTCGTCCTGGTGCGTAGAACCGGTCATGGTGAGGACCTTTCACCTCACGGTGATCGATGTTAGCTCCAGACAAGGGCCATGAAAATCTCTTTGCTAACCTCTTATCAACCAGTTTCTAATATTTTTTTTTATTTAAAAAAAATGAATTCCGCCCACCAAGTCAAATACAAGAAGCGTTGCACAAGTGATGTATTACTTCACGTCACAAAGTGTACTTTTCAGGTCTCTCTACAACCATGAGAAAAAAAAAATGATGAGAAAAAAATAAATATTTTGAAAGATATATTTACGGTGAGAAAAAAGCATTTCAAAATATTCATTTTTACAATGTCTTAGTGTCCGTCCGCCTTCATTTTCTTAAACTTCGACGGGGCTACAGCCAACTTAGATCGGATATGTCGCATTTGTTTGGATTTGGTAGATGGGTCTGCCTTTTGATATTTTTATCGTAAAAAGCACCCTCCACTACCACTATTTCCCCCCCAAACCGGGTTTTAACACACATTTAAAAAATCGTTTAGGTTCTGCTATGTTTCAATATTATTGGTTGGTGGTGTAGTGGTAAAACTCTCTGACTGATAAACAGTAGGTCTTGGGTTCAAACCCAGCTAACCCATGGAATTTTATTCTCATGAATTTGAGATATTTACCACATATTAATAGCATCCAAAAAGCTGCCAGTGTCAAGGGATTCTTCAGTCCTATTCGGGCAGTATAAATGAGGACTATTATTTTTTTTTTTTTTTTTTTTTTTTTTACACATCCCACCACGTTTGCATAAAAACACTTACGGTGGGACACAAAATAACAAAATAAATATATAAAAAGATTACATGGAAACAAAGTGATGCAAAATATAAAAAATAAATCACCACAAAATTAAAAAGGCACAATAAATAAATGAATAGGTAGATGCGGGGTTACATCACGTAACCAACATCTCTCCGCTCATCCCTTCTAACACAGCCCTGAATCCATCAAATGGTTGGGCGAGGTCCAGAATTTGAGATAGACCGTTGTACATCTTTTTCGCCCTCACGAGTGGAGATCTCCCAAAAGCTGTTGTATATATTTATTATTAATATTGTTCCAAAAGTTTGAACATGGAGGGGGTAGGGGGTCTATAAATGGGAAGAAGGGTTCATTTTGAAAGAAACACCGCTTCTATAACTACAAAAACTTTTTGGAAAGAATAATATTAAATTATTATTCTCTTTAACTTTTTTAGGGTTTTGTTGTTTACTATGGAACACTATATTTAAAAGTTTTTTTTTTACATTTGATCGTTTTTATTTTACAGGAAATGTATCTCAATCTACAAGACGAAAGAGACAAACTGTATTTAGATAATTGTAAATTACAAGAAGAGGTCACTCACCTCTTGTCCAGACTCAAGGTGAGTACATTATTAAGTTAGGTATTTAGATAATTGTAAATTACAAGAAGAGGTCACTCAGCTCTTGTCCAGACTCAAGGTGAGTATATTATTAAGTTAGGTATTTAGATAATTGTAAATTACAAGAAGAGGTCACTTACCTCTTGTCCAGACTCAAGGTGAGTACATTATTAAGTTAGGTATTTAGATAATTGTAAATTACAAGAAGAGGTCACTCACCTCTTGTCCAGACTCAAGGTGAGTACATTA
>CM022879.1:3819220-3831881 GCA_012654025.1 Pachypsylla venusta | reverse complement strand
TCGATTAAACTTGTTCTTCTTAAAAAAAAAAAATCCGAATAAACATTGGATTTCTCCAAAGTTTCGTCGATTTTCAAGCAATAAAATTGCGAATTAAACATTTAAAAGTGAGTTTTCTCGTATTTCCCTCCATTTAATCATGAAAATTAACCTTCTACTTTCAATTAATCCCTATTTTAAGTTAGGTGAGTTGCTCAGAAAAAAGTTAATAGTATCTGTCTGCTCCCATTTGTCGTAGTCGCCTTTGAGCTAGATACTATTGGTCCAGCGGACCAATGCTTTTACCCCAGTCGTGTAGTTTTAGTACCGCGATTTGTCAACGTCCTAAATATTTCAATTTAGAGCCAGTAAAAAATGTCGTTCCAAAATAAGACATTATTTCGTACTGTCGATTATCAATACTTTTTTAACTTTCAGATGACTTTGGACTCTAAAATCGATTTAATATCCCGATTAGAAAGAGATATGAACAGCAAAGACCAAAAAATCGAACAGCTGGAAGATCGAATCGCCAATTTGAAATCCTCTCTCGAGTAAGTAACTTTTGACTCTCTAGTAAAGTTGATGAATGTTTTTTAGAAAGTAAAACTCAAGATCACACGATTGCCATTATTCATTTTCATATAATTTCATCTTAGCCAAAAAAAGTTACAAAGATTGTTAACACCCCCGTGAGATGCATACCATTACAACCCCTAAACGATGAATCAAGAATAGAAATAACCCAAAATATAAAGTTTGGATAAAAAAGAAAGAAAGAAAATAGACTCTTGACTGGAAGGTTCCCACCAGGCGAGGTTACTTTTAAAGCTCTATTTTCTTGTGGTTAAATTCTCAAATTAATGGGGAAAATCCTGCCTCTGCTAGAGATTAAACCCACGCACTCCTGTTTACCAGGCGAGTGCTTAACCACTGAACTACCGAGGCATTTGTATCAAAATCAAATCAGTTTGCATCAAAAACGATAGAGTTTGGAATAAATGGAAAGAACTACTGGAGAAACCTAACATATACCAAAGTTGTCCCGAAAAGCGTCAGTAGCTAGTCTACGATTTATGTCATAACATGATTGTTTGGTTTAGCACCACCACAGAATAGCCTGTAAGGATACCCACATCTGTCCTCTATGTACAAATCAGGCAGCGATGAACGCAGAACATCCGGGTTGTTTGCCCCACCTTGACCAAACATGACAATTAATTGTCTAATCCTAGCATTTGAAAACAACATATGATTTCCTAACGACTAGGCTAATGCTTGTCTTGATTTTAACTAAACGTCTCACCTTTTATTAGGCAGATTAAATAAAAACGATAAAAAGCGTTTTACAGCTTTTTGTTTTAAATTTAGCTTCGATTTCAACCAAAAGTTTCTTTGCGTAAAATGAACATATACACCAAATTTACATCACCGTTCTGGAGATATTTTGAAACAGATCGACAGTTAAACCAATGACCGAAAGGACTCTGGGTATCACATAGTTTGTGTTTACAAACACAAACTATGAGAAAACTCGACGTCGAAAATTTCAGTTCGTTACAATTATTTCCTTTTTATATGATAAAAAAAGTAAAAAGACGGATACACCAATAATGGCGGGTGCAAGTGTTGATAGGTGAGGACCAACAACAACCTCCATAGCTGTAGCCAAAAGAGCTAAATCTGCACCCTAGACTAAGAACAGTAAAAAGAACAACTTATGTGATTATTTTTACAAATAATATATTTTACATTTTTTTTTTTTTACATAAAAATAATACAACTGAAAACGATGCTGGATTTGAGGTTCATAGAGATTTTTTTTTTTAACATTAAAAATATTTTGGTTGTTTGAAAAGTTTTGATGTGTTTGCAAATACCGTTGGCCGTACTATACAAATAACCTGAGTGTGCCATTTATATAAAGTAAAACAAAGAATATATAGGACGTAACGTATAGTTCGTAATTGGAACATTACAATTTATATGTACCAAATGTACCATGTGCCGCCACACGGGAAAAACACGACGAAAAAAAAAGTGTTGCGCTAGTTTGGAACGAGATGTTGCGAACTTTGCAGTCGATCAGCTGACTTACTTTCCTCGCAAAAACTGAACTTGATTTTAGTTCTAGAATATATTTGTTCTTTACAAATATATGATTTTTTTCATTCAAAAATAATGATAGGTTTAACATAATGTTTAATATGCTTCCTCAAGTCTATAAATTTTCTTCTATCTGTTATTAATCCCTTTTTATTTTCAACCATTATCAATGTTTCATCTTCATCTATTTCATGACGATTAGTTGGCCTGTTACGTATTGGCCGTATTGCTTCATTTGTTGTTTTAGTTTGAGCTGTTTGTTCATCTAGATTTTCTACAGCTGAGGTATTTTCAATTGGAATATGTTTCGCTTTCATTTCATTTATTTCAGTTGGAGTGTCTGGTTTACTTATATTAGGAATAAGGTCATTTATAACTCTGTCTTCAATTGTTCCAGTTTGTTCTATATGTTTATCATCAATATTGTCTGGCTTACTGAAATTACTAGGAATGGGTTCATGTTTGATTTTATTGAAAACGTCACCAATAAATCTATTTTCATTACCATTTTCATTAAATTTTTCATTTTCAATTTTATGATTTTGAAGTCTTTCTCTAGTTTCTTCTTGCCTTGGTAGTTTTTGTTTAGTTTCATTTTTTAGTCTCATTTGTTCTTGATTTTGTTTTTTAATATATTCACTGATATCGTCATGTATAGTTTGATGTGTTTTATTTATTTCCTCATTGTTTGTATTATATTTTCTTCCTTCTCTGTTATTGCTTACATTCTCTCTTTGTCTCATATATCTTTTGGCGTTTCCACTTGGTTCGTTCCTGAGTTTACCATTTTGATTTTCAATTCGACTATCATCCTTATTCTCATTTACTTTGTCACCAATATTTCTATGATTCTCTGAATTATGTCTATTTTCCAAATTATGTATTGTATGATTAAAATTTATACTTTTACTATTTATTCTATTTAATATTCTTTTATTAATTTCATTTATGTGTTTATTAATTTCTTTTGTTTTTAATATTTCATTAACGTTTTCTTGATTATTGTTTTCTAATTTATTTGTCGTCTTTTCTCTGTTATGAGGATTATTATAAATAATTTCATCATTATTGTTAATGATCGTAATAGGTGGAATATTTGTTAACTGCGTTGAAGTTATGTAATAATCGTTCCCAATGGTTTCCTCATTGTTGGATGATTTATTTAAATAAACAGATGAAACGTTTTGTTTATTTATCTCTTGAAAAGTATTTTCTATTTTTTGTTGACTTTCTTGTTGACGATTATTTTTTATTTCTGTCATACTTAAAGTATCTGTTTCCATGGATTCTAAATTTTCTACTTCATCTTGTAATTTGTGATTTTGTTTATGGACTTCATAATTATATGTTATTTTATCATTTGCATCTGTACCTTCAGTTTGGTGTTCAAAATTATGATTTTCTATTTTTTCTTCAGTGTTCATGACATGACTTTGTTCAATTATTTCATCATTTTGTTCATGGTTATCTACATCATTACTATATGTTCTTCTATTATTTGTGTCATTAACTTCACTAAGATGACCAGAATTATGATTTCCTATTTTTTCTTCTGTGTTAATAATATGTTCAATTGTTTTATCATGATCAATATTTTCTTTATTTCTTTTGTCAATAGTCAAATCTGTTGTTTGTTCTTCACTTGGATTAACATATCTATTAGTTTCAAAGTGATTCCTAAATCTATTATTTCTTCTATAACTATTTGTACTCGTCTGGTCATCATTGTTTCTTATATTTTTAGTTCTATCATTATCTCCTCTTTGTGTTTGATAATTATTTTCTTCTTCGTTTCTTCTTCTGATTTCTTCTTCAGTAGATAACAGAGTATTCAATTTGGTTACTTTACTATTATTATTTCTTATGTGAAATAGTTTTGTGTTGAATTTATTTCTTGGACTAGAAGTTTCTATTTTGTTTCCATTCTCATCAAATTCATCTTGTCTATTCAGTTTATTATATTGACTTGTTTTATTATTAAGAAATTTTGCTAATATTACTGTTGGTGCTTGGCAAAGGGTTTTGTTTTCATTTTCATTTGTAGTTGATATTATGGTAATTGTATATCCTGGCCGACATTCACATTTCCCTTTCCACCAACCTCGACCTTGTCTTTGACCTTTTCCACGATCAGGGACAACCCATTCACCAGAACTACATGGACCTGAAATTTTTATAAAAATGTTCAACTGTATGACTGAAAATTCTAAAGAAGTTAAGAGTCAATAACTAGAAGTTCCGTACACCTCACTAAAATGGTTTTGCGGGCATTAGGGACCGTTTGGTCCATTAGAGCCTAAAAACTAATCATTAACTGAAATACAAGATTCATCAAAGTAAGACCAGACGTTCAAACATATGTTTAAAGAATTGCACATTTGCAGCCTATTCTTGAACCTATTGTTTACATCAATCAGTTGTCTCGAAATTTCACAGCGGATTGTATAGCGTAGTTCATTTTTTAGTTTGTCCAGAGTTCGGGGCTTATTTTCATTTATTTTGAGTAGCTCCATCAAAATAGCACAAATTGAGAGATCGGGAAATTTAGTGGTTCTTCTCTACATTTCGGTACAATATTTTTTTTTCATATCTCAAATAAATAATAATAATAGTCCTCATTTATACTGCCCGAACAGGACTGAAAAGTCCCTTGACACTGACACCTTTTTGGGTGCTATTAATATGTGGTAAATATCTCAAATTAATGAGGATAAAATTCCATGGGTTGATTGGGTTTAAACACACACCCTACTGTATACCAGTCACAGCGTCTTACCACTACAATCCCATAATACTTCCCAAATAATGGCAACACATCCCTGCAATACTATCATCAACCAATCTCGACCTCCTAGAACCTTACGAAAAAGAGTTAAAGACTTGACTCCATCAATTGTAGACCTTACGTAAGAACTCCATAATGACCCCGAAACTCTTGGGGTAAATACAATGACCATCCACACACGAGCAGTTGAAAACACCATCAGGATCTATAAACCAAACAGAGTTCTTAACAAATAGTCACCTGACATATCAAAAGAAAGGAAACTAACAAGACGAGTCAGAACAACACTTTCACAGTTGAGATCAGGATGGTCCAAAATCCTCAATACCTACAAGCACAGATTAGATCCAAGACTGAAAGATGAGTGTGACTTGTGCAAAGGCAGTCCACATGATACGAAGCATCTATTCAATTTCCCATCCAACCCAACCACACTAGTACCAGAAGACCTATGGACTAAACCAAATGCAGTTGCCAGCTTCCTGAACATTGATAGACCTGGAGATGACTGAGAGTAATGAGAGAGTGGGAGACTGCCACAACAACAACTTCCCGAATATCTATTTAAAAATGACATATTTATCTTTCTGGTCTTGCTATTCGTACATTACCTTGAGCATACAGCTGTCTACAAGTGCCATCTGACCATGTTATCATGCCTCTTTTGTTTATACAAATATCTTCCCGTGGCTCTTTGGAAAGTGTTTGAGCTTGAATTTTTCCACCTGATTCGTTCTGTCTTGACGTGACAGAACATGAGTTTCCACCATCAGTACCAAATGGAGTAGGGAAAAATGTACTGAAAACAATAAAAATAAGAAAGCAAATTATTTACGATTACGATATTCCTCACACTTTCAATCAATCTCAATAGTGGCATCATCGTTTCCGATGGTAGCCAAATGTACAGGGTGTCCCATTTTAAGTGACCATCTTAATTTATTCCGAAACTGTTGGAGTCACAAAAAAATTATTCTGACCTAATGTTCATGAAAAAAAGGGGGACCTATTATGATGACCCTGGCTGACTTTTCAAGGTTGTCCTTCAAGGTCAGATGAAGGTCAACTTCATTTTCTTAAGTGAGACGACCTGAATTTTATTACATTTTCGGATTCCCCATTTAATTTTACGTTCATTTGACTATTCACTTCATGTTTTCTTTCAACTTTTTCGAATTTTGGGAATGTTTTTTGGTCTGACATACCCGTGTGGCATATTGAATGAAATCTCTCGCTATTTCCTATACCATGGTTTCATTTTTTCACTTGTTTTTATAAAAAAAAAAATATCATTTTATAAAAAAAATGCAATGCATTTCAATATGCCACACGGGTATGTCAGAACAAAAAACATTTCAAAATTGACGCAAAAAAGTTCAACGAAACCATGAAGTAAATAGTCAAATGTCTGTAGAATTAAATGGGGAATCCGAAAATGTAATACAATACAGGTCGTCACATTTAAGAAATTGAAGCTGACCTTCATCTGACCTTGAAGGACAACCTTGACATGTCAGCCGGCGTCATCATAATACGTCCCTCTTTTTTATGAACATTCGATCAGAATATTTTTTTGTGACTCCAACTGTTTTGGAATAAATCGAGTTGGTCACTTCAAATGGGACACCCTGTATGGGAATGCAGGTTTAAGTGGGTTTTTGTTTGCTGCTATTTTATTTGATTTGTCATCATACATCTAATTTGGAGGTTAATAAATAGCTTGGGCCCCTGACCCATGTCAATCATCATCATCAAGAGACCGTAGAATCCCCGTCCGGAGCAAGGACCTCTACTAATTTCTTTCATCTTATTCTATACTGGGCGACATAATTGTTCTCCAATCAGGAAGTGATTAAATCTTTCCATCTTGTCGCTGGACGATGTCGAATTCTCTTTCTTCTTTCTATCTCACGGATACCACTCCTGCACAAGTTTGGTCCACTTATTCGGTGTGCCACATGACCAGCCCATGTCAATCAATGCAATATAGTTACATCATCAACACAATAATATTGCAGAGCTTCTTTCTGTATTGTGTAAAATAACACAGAAAACAACATCAGCTCAGGTGGACTGGTCCTTAAGGATGTCACCCTCGAGTAACATCTCAAGTATGACTTAGTTTTATTATGAAAGTTGGTAAGTGACAATGTGAAAAATCAAAAAAAAAAAAAAAAAAAAAAAAAAAAAAAAAAAAAAAAANAAAAAAAAAAAAAAAAATAGCCTTTCTCAAAATTTGAACAAAATTTTCGCTCTTTTCGGGATTTTGTACGCTTTTTTTTCTTTTTTCAAAAAAGATTTCCCTGGATATGCATTGAACGTTCACATCCATGCCGTCTGCCTCAAACTTACTTTTCCTGATTGTATCTGGCACAGCCACACATTCCTAAATAACTAATGCCTTCTACAGATGTTTTCACTGAGTCTTGAAATAGGACCAGCTGACCCGTAGGACAAGGTCCTTGAGTACCAACTTTATGACATCCTTTACCTCCTGGGAAATATAATTTTCCTGTTGAGCAAGGTAGAGGAACACATCCAATCTCCATACCAGAAGTCTGTAAAAGAATAGAGTTATAAGTTGGGTTCAGAAAGAACTTCAATAGCGTATCAATTTGTTCGTTCGTTCGTAACGACTCTCACTGTGTCTCCAGTCCAAGGAAGGCGGTCACTCCAACAGGATCTGTCCATAATGCTGATGGCTGTAGATTGGTTGGGTTTGATGGACAGTTGAATAAATGATTTACATCATGAGCAGTCAGCATACATAGAGGACAGCGATCAGATACTTTAGGGTTCAGCAAGGAATTATAGGTACTGCGTGTCCCAAAAGTACCGAGATATTCAATCTATTAAACGGCTTTATGTGGACTTTTGAAATTTTGCATGGTATTATATCCCAAATTAGACCACCTGATGGTCTGACCATTTTTTTTCAGGGGCGTTCCCATGTGGCCTCCAGGGGGTCCAACTTTTGTTTTTTAAATACGAACCCTCATCTTGTGATACATTTCCAGAAAGACAATAAAATTAGAAGTACTTTCAAAAAAATTCACACGTCTAGCATATTTGGTTTCAAAATGGGGGCCATTTGAAACTTCCAAGAGTGTCTAAAACTAGGCGAATTATTTGCAATGCGTTATTGAATAATTGCATAGGACACCAATGTCGATGAACCTGTTTTTTACCTACTTCAATTTACCTGGTTATATGTTATAACTCTTCTATCAATAATATCTTGATGGGGTGCGTTCAGTAACAATTGTCTCCTCGGTATAGATAGATTCCGCCCCCCGAATATGTCTAAAAAAACAGGTTCCACGATATTGGTGTCTTATGTAATTATTCAATATCCAATTGCAAATTCAATATTCCTCTCAATGTTGCCGGGGACGTTTATAGATAAATTCGAATTTATACTTGGCGTTCGGTCCATCTCTGATTGATAAATATATTCAAATTGTCAGTTTTTATTTATTTTGAATGTATTTGACTCATACACTATAATAAATTGTGATCATCTGAGTATTTGCACTCTAAATAAGTGGTTTAGGTGAATATCTATAACCCACGCCCCAAAGTAAATTTACATTCTTACCGTAATATTAACACTGTACATATGACCCGATGAACATGGACCTCTGGTATATGGTCTGTAACAAGACCCATCCCCAGACCATTTGACATAGCCATCTTTACAAGAACACTCTGCATATTTTCTGGATTTGTGAGTAAATTGATGACCTGGAGGACAAGGTCCTATTCCCCCTGTAATACAAAGTAAATTGATGACCTGGAGGACAAGGTCCTATTCCTCCTGTAATACAAAGTAAATTGATGACCTGGAGGACAAGGTCCTATTCCTCATGTAATACAAAGTAAATTGATGACCTGGAGGACAAGGTCCTATTCCTCATGTAATACAAAGTAAATTGATGACCTGGAGGACAAGGTCCTATTCCTCATGTAATACAAAGTAAATTGATGACCTGGAGGACAAGGTCCTATTCCTCATGTAATACAAAGTAAATTGATGACCTGGAGGACAAGGTCCTATTCCTCATGTAATACAANTTTGTTTCCCTTATTTTATGTGTAAGATTATTTTGTTTCTTAACATAATTAAAGTATATTTTTCCCTAAAAGTTTTCCAAATTTCTTAATTTTATAGAGAATAAGTGTTTTTTCTATTTAGTTATTACAGGGTCATCTAAGTATGTTTGACTTGATTGAGACCTTATGTACTTTTAAAGGTACACAAGAAATAGTGTCTTCTAGACAGTTTTTGATATATTTTTTTTTATAGAATTCCATTCAGTGGAACCTCCTTACACAGCAAAAATCAAAAACAAAAAATAAAAAACATCTGGGGTCTCAAAGCTGTACTTTTAAAAGTACATCAAGGTCTCAATGACGATAAAGTGGAAAAATTACTCGGGTCTCAGGAGGCTATAATAAATTATTATGGTGTTTGGTGCGGATCGCAAACGTCGCTATTTTATGCTATACAAATGTCGAATCTTAATGGTCGAATTGATTTTGCTTTTCGAAATGCGTCATATAACCATAATCTATTTGTTACTGGTGTGACCTCCCTTCGTGCCTTTATTTTTTTCTAAACAAAGCGTATTTCTCTTGTGCCTCGCTTATATATTTAGGTCCAGTCCTACCAAAAGCCGAGTTTTGAAACACTCGGGTTTGGTATAGTATTAACACAGGTTGACACAGTGTTAGAAGAAACTCCCTGAAAAAACTTCGTGGTAGGATCGGGCCTTATATTTTATACCCTGTTACGATCTAAGCATACTCGCTTTATACGCTTAAGCTCGCGCGAATGTTTCATAACGTTTGGTATAAATAGTTCCATAAAATTCCGCATTATTATAAAAGCGTTCTAATTGTTCAATAGGTTCTGGAACCGGGGAGGAGTGTCTGGCGACCCTTTGTATTTTTTCACCCAATTTTCACATTCATGTTGACCCAGTAGCAGATACAGGGGGAGGGCGGTAAGGGCGATCACCCCCTCAGCTTAACCTCACGCCCCTCGAAAACAGACTTTAGAAATTTGTGTTTAAAAAAAAACACATTCGCGTGTGAAATATTCATACTAAAAAAATTACAGATTCAATTTCATTAATGAATATGGCTAATTGCGAAGTCTGTTAATTAATAGTCGATCTATCTTCCTTGAACATAATGTATAGACTTATTCCTAAAAAAAATATTTTTAGGAAATGTCACATCAGATTTGAGCTCAACTCTTGATCGCCCCCCTCAACTAAGCACCTGTATCCGCTACTGTGTCGACCAAATCATATTTTGTTTCTGACTGTTCCTCCCGCTGTTAGAGATGTTAGGAAACATTTTTACGGTCATGATTCTATTGCGTATGTACAACCGTCCAAAATGGATCCATAACGGCAAAAAAAAAAAACGGGTTTTAAAAAATATTTTTTTGAAAAGGGTTGCCAAACACTTCTCCCCGGTTTGTGACCCGTGTTCAATATTAGTCCGGCAACATTGTAAGAATAAAAAGAAACGCCATTTTGAATGAAAAAATTGTAATCAAAAAGTCTGAGTGTCTTTTAATGTAAAATATAAAACTAATTTCCTTAAGAATAGCAAAGGTATGTTAATTAAAAAGTATATTTTTGAAATCAGAAAGTTTCAGGGATTCTAATAATATATAAATTTAATCTTACCTCAATAATTTCCTTTGAAAATTTTTGAACCGACAGATCTTCCTTTGATCTTTCAACTAAACTTCAAATGTCTATGAAAAGTGTTAAATAAATTGTGTTTTTCTTTGTTTTAAAACATTTAAAAGTTAATTAAACACTAATTATTACTTCTATAAACATTTATTTAATGTTTTGTTTTAGTTTTAAGTTTTCTAATTGATATTTATTAACTAAAATTCAAAAGTTCTTTGTTGCTCTTTGAAGTTACTCCCTTCCCTTGATTTTTGAAGTGAACACAATTTTTATTGATTTTACTCTCTTCAGCCTTGTTTTCGTTCTTTTCAAAATAATCTTATAATCTTCATTAAATTTATTATTTTTTTTTCTGTAAATTGTAGACAGATTTACAAGACTGATAGAAGTTTGATTGTAGATTTTATTTAAAATAAGTTTGATTGTAGATTTTATTTAAAATACTATTTTCTAATCTGTGTTTACCTTGTGAATGGTGTGTGAAATTCTTTGCTGATGAATCACAGATTCTTGGAAAATTGACTAACTAAAGTGACAAAGTACGTCTCTTCACTGCACATACAGAGTCTTATCAAACACATTCGGTGATGTGTTTGAAAAATAAAATTCGAATGGAATAAAATAATGGGTCAATCGTTTTTTTTGAAAGTGTTAAATTTTTCGACTCTTCTGTATTGAATCTTACAAGTGTTGGGTTTGCCTATTGATTTATTTAGATACAATCAGTCTCCGTGGTCTAATAGTTACCATTATCACAATTGAATTATATCTAGTCTCGATTCATAGCGAAGTCGAAATTTTCAATCTCAAGGTTTAAAAAAAATCTTCAAATATTTTGATTTTTTTGTTTGGATGTTTGGACTACGTAAGGGCTATAATAAGTGGCAGCATTACCTATAGGGTAAAATTACTGTACATGAGATATTTATAGCATAAAGGATGTTAACACATAAGAATTGTGAAACGCTAATGCAAGTGTACCAGAGAAATTAATCTATGAAATTACTGTTTATTTATTTTATCGTAAGATTGCCTCTTTATCATTATTGGTTTTAATGTGTTCTTTTCCGTTTTTTTGTTTCAGACGCAATAAGGCTTTACAATGAGCTTTGCTCGTCAACAAACGAGTAAGTTTTGGCATTCAGTCTTATGGATGTCTTACGTGGCCTATTTAGTGTCTGGGTTTATGATTTTATTTATACAGCTGCTTCTTAGATCAGAAACCTAAGAAGAAAAAGAAAAACGTTGTTCTTTCCTTTACAATGTAAAATGGTGTCTAGAGTTCTGGAGTACAAACGATATTTTTAATTCAAATTTTGGATTTTCTATCTTGAAACGGAAAATATCCCCTCAAGTATTTTTTTCCCATCTCGTGGTTGTCTATTCAATAAACCAAAGCAAAAAAATTATTGCTAGTGTTACCAGATTCCTATTATCTTCTTTTAGAATTCTTCTTTTGTGCTGTGATGATAAGACAAATCCTTTTAAAGCCCACGGCCTTTAAAAAGTATCTCTACATTTTAAAGACAAGTGTGTATAATAATGTAATTTATTTGACCGAATTATGTGTCGAAATTTTAAAATACAACAAAAAAATCTCTCTTCAAAGAACCTTCAAAATCATTTGAAATTGTCACATTTCAAAATTTCTAAACCATTTAGGAACTGTTTTTTTGTCATCAAATTAAAAGGAAAAACAGTCCAGCAAATGCTTCGTTTATGATAAAAACATTTCTCCTTTCAGATTTGAAAGATCACTCGGTCAATATGTGGCAACAACAAAACTACCTTGTGGACTCTGGTATTCATTCTGGAGTGAATACCAATGCACCTTCCCTCACTGGCAAGGAGGAAGATATGGAAGGAGACCAACTCATGTTTGAAATGGAACAAGGCTTTGGACAGAACTTTACACAAGATCAAGTGGATGGTAAGATATTTATGTTGTTGGTAATAACGTTTACGACACCAATCCGTGTCAAATTAAAGGAAGACAGCCCGTTTGAGTAGGTCTCTCGTCCATAGGTATGCGAGTTTCAATTTGGTAGTATTTAGACATCATTTTTTTTTTTTTTTT
>CM022879.1:3769264-3780993 GCA_012654025.1 Pachypsylla venusta | reverse complement strand
GTATGCATTCTCCACCCTGTAACTCGGCTATGCTTCGTCTGGCTCACTAATGAATTTCATATAAAATGTTCCATTTGATCTCAGCTACCCACCATATTCAGGGGTCCCATTTATAGCCAAACACCCTGTATACAGGGTGCCGTTGTAAGGGTGTTCCTCATAAAATCAACAATTCTGTTCAATTTTGTATTCAGGATTAGAAGAATGGTAGAGAACTAGGTTGATGTTTTTTTTTTTTTTTTTTTTTTTTTTTTTTTTTTTTTTTTTTNTTTTTTTTTTTTTTTTTTTTTTTTTTTTTGACATTATGACAGATAGTGAATGATGATGGTGTCTATGAGAGATAGTGAATGATGAGTGTGTATGAGGAATTTAGTGAGTTTTTTCTTCCTCACGTTATAACGCAGAACACTATTTATAATTATTTATGAAGAAACTAGTTTCGAATCATTCGATTCATCATCAGTCTAGTCGAGTCGAAAGATGGAAGTTGACTCATCGAGACTGATGATGAATCGAATGATTCGAAACTAGTTTCTTTATAAATAGTGTTTTTGGTAAGTGTTTTGTTTTAATTTATTTAAATGTTAAATACTCAAATTAATGAGAAAAAAATAGTGCCCCTGCAGGGGATTGAACCGACGTCCTCCTATTTGCCTTGCGTGTTTAATAGTTTCCATTAATTAGTATTTTTTGTTTTTCCTCTGATTTCAGTGAGACGCTGAATCTGAACAAGAAAAGCGAGCGAGACGCCAAGTCAGCAATGAATGATTTGGACTATTTAAGAGCGGAAATTCGAGACTTGGAAGTAGAACGAAACAATGTCCTCTGTGAAAATAGGTAAAACTCCGCAAACTTAATAAACAGGACATATGATTTTGGTTTATTATTTTCAATAATGAACCATCCTCAGTTGGTAAGAATGAGGAATTCGTAACCAGGAGGCTGTTGGTTCGAATCCAAGCGAAGGCATCAAATTTAGTAATAACATGGAAAAGTGCATTGTGACAAAGCATTAGCTTTAACACAAATAAATTCCTTCTTTATTTTCAATAATGAACCTTTGGAATCATCTCTCTAAAAAAAAAAAAAATACCCCCCTCCTCAAAATTTGATATTATACATTTCAAGGTACGTAGAATCCAAAAATCGAATAAAAAAATCCGTTTGTCTGCCGTCCTCCGTACGCCGTGATGGGCACTTTTGCCAGAGATTTTAGGCCCCAAATTGAACCTACATTTCATTAAAATCGGCCAACGTTAAGAGTAAATGTGCCACTAACTTGGCGGCCAACGGCGGAACAAGTTTTGTTGTTTTAAACGTGAAATATTCAATTTTGAATATTGTGGGTTACAAGGCTCATCTCTAGTGATGAACAAAAACACACAGGCGATTGATTCTGCGTACCAACAACTCACACCCAAATTATTTTCCGATCCAAGATTTCCTACCCTTGGTTCCGACGTTCCAACATCCCCCTGTTGATTTCTACTATGGAGTAGCTGATTTCAATTTGGTTACTCCAAATGCTGCTTTTTAGTAGAGCTAGCATAAACAATATACAGGTGGCATTAAAAGGTCCTGTTGGGACTGTGGCCCTCTTTGGTCCCTACCAACCTAGAACATAATATAATATTCTGAAGTGGTCCTGTTGGGCTTTTTTGGTCCCTACCAATCTAGAACATAATATAATTTTCTGAAGTGGTCCTGTTGGGCTTTTTTGGTCCCTACCAATCTAGAACATCCATATCCATACTAATATTATAAATGCGAAAGTAACTCTGTCTGTCTGTCTGTATGTATGTATGTTACGCTTTCACGCTTAAACTACTGAACCGATTTTGATGAAATTTGGTATGGAGATAGACTAAACTTTGGGAAAGGACATAGGCTACTTTTGGGGTTGAAACTATAAACGGCCATGCCTCTAAGGCGCCAAGCGAAGCGGGCGTATCCTGCTAGTAATATAATATTGTGAAGTGGTCCTGTTGGGCTTCTTTGGTCCCTACCAACCTAGGACATAATATAATATTCTGAAGTGGTCCTCTTGGGACTGTGGGCCTCTTTGGTCCCTACCAACCTAGAACATAATATAATATAATATTCTGAAGTGGTCCTGTTGGGACTGTGGCCCTCTTTGGTCTCTACCAACCTAGAACATAATATAATATTCTGAAGTGGTCCGGTTGGGACTGTGGCCCTCTTTGGTCCCTACCAACCTAGAACATAATATAATATTCTGAAGTGGTCCTGTTGGGACTGTGGCCCTCTTTGGTCCCTACCAACCTAGAACATAATATAATATTCTGTTGTGATCCTGTTGGGTTTGAGGTCCCCTTTGGTTGAAAACAGCGTGACTGTCGTCCAACAGTATGTGCCTCAAAGGAATCTTATTGCGTTCTGTCAAGTTAAGGTACAACTGGGATCTTCACATCCTTCTCTCGTTTACTTTCAGACGATTGCAGAATGATCTTTATCAATCTACACAAGAAGCTCTTCAGTCCAAAAGACTTTTGGAGGCATCAAGAACAGAAGCGGAAGAAGTCAAAATGCAACTGCAACATTACTGCTGCGAAGTTCAACGAATCGAAGAAATTCTCAATAAAAAGGTATTGATTTGGCGGGCTTCTCACACAAGTGATACTTCTACCTAACTACTGAGAATTGATGGTACAATGACCCTTTAGCAAATACGAACTTAGTTCGATATTTGCGCTTTAATGTAGCTAGTATTTACTAGCCTTGGTTGGGATACAGCACCTGTTGATTACTTATCCGCAACCCAAATGAACACTTGCCGAAGAAAAAAAAAATCATAACTGAATTATATATATTTTGAAACTGCGCGGCATTTTCTCAACAAGTTTCCTTTTCGTTTACCAAAAAAGCAGCCCGATAATCTACTCGAATTATCGGGACTCCCAAAACGAAAACTGAGCTCCGATAATTTGTGTCATGCGCAAAGACGAAAACTCGACACAACATCTTTTTCGGGATGGTTTTCGTATTTCGATATTCTCCTCGTGTCTACCACCACGGACCCAAAGAAGCCTTTTAGAAAATTGTAATCATTAATGTAAATATTACGTTTCTGATTTCAGGAGAGCGAACGCATTGATCTGTTAGAACATTTCAAATTTCTTAGTCAGGAAACTGCTGAGTTGGAGAACAACAATCAGTGTCTGGATGGGGAAATGAAGAATTGCAAACAGCAGCTGATTGAAGCTGAGAAGGAAATTATGAGACTGGAAGCGAGCGTTCAGGACAAAGAGTGTACTATTAAATCATTGGAGGGCAAGGTAAGTGTCTGGATGGGGAAATGAAGAATTGTAAACAGCAGCTGATTGAAGCTGTGAAGGAACTTATGAGACTAGAAGCGAGCGTCCAAGACAAAGAGTGAACTATTAAAGCATTAGAGGGCAAGGTGAGTGTCTGGATGGGGAAATGTAGAATTGTAAACAGAAGCTGATTGAAGCTGAGAAGGGAATCATGAGACTGGAAGCGAGCGTTCAGGACAAAGAGTGTACAATTAAATCATTGGAAGGCAAGGTAAGTGTCTGGATGGGGAAATGAAGAATTGTAAACAGCAGCTGATTGAAGCTGAGAAGGAAATTATGAGACTGGAAGCGAGCGTTCAGGACAAAGAGTGTACAATTAAATCATTGGAAGGCAAGGTAAGTGTCTGGATAGGGAAATGAAGGATTGTAAACAGCAGCTGATTGAAGCTGAGAAGGAAATTATGAGACTGGAAGCGAGCGTTCAGGACAAAGAGTGTACTATTAAATCATTGGAAGGCAAGGTAAGTGTCTGAATGGGGAAATGAAGAATTGTAAACAGCAGCTGATTAAAGCTGAGAAGGAAATTATGAGACTGGAAGCGAGCGTTCAGGACAAAGAGTGTACTATTAAATCATTGGAGGGCAAGGTGAGTGCCTGGATGGGGAAATGAAGAATTGTAAACAGCAGCTGATTGAAGCTGAGAAGGAAATTGTGAGACTGGAAGCGAGCGTTCAGGACAAAGAGTGTACTATTAAATCATTGGAAGGCAAGGTAAGTGTCTGAATGGGGAAATGAAGAATTGTAAACAGCAGCTGATTAAAGCTGAGAAGGAAATTATGAGACTGGAAGCGAGCGCCCAGGACAAAGAGTGTACTATTAAATCATTGGAAGGCAAGGTAAGTGTCTGGATGGGGAAATGAAGAATTGTAAACAGCAGCTGATGAAGCTGAGAAGGAAATTATGAAGCAAGAAGCGAGCGTTCAGCGCAAAGAGTGTAATGTTAAATCATTGGAAGGCAAGGTCAGTATATGGCGAATAAAGCAGAAACTGTGGAAACTCATTTGGTTATATACAGACGATTGCTAGAGTGTGTCATTTCACAGGAGGAGATATTAAGGCTGTGTTCACCAGCCAATGACTTACTTATTATTACCCATGAAAATATTTATAAAAAGAATCGAAAACAATAAAAAGTTTACAAAAAAGACAATATCGATTCAGATTGGAAGATTTCAGGTAATGTGAGCTTCCAATAGCACTCAGGCTATCATCCTCAGGCCAGTGTTGACTCTATGATGTTCAGAATAGAATTGAGCGTACTTTTACTTTTGTTGATCAAGTAGGTGGTGCTGGTATATTCTTATATTGTATCCCAGCTCGGATTTTGATTTAAAAAAATGTAAAAACAGTGAATATTTCGATTTTAATTTTTTTTTCCTGTCTAAGATTTTTTTTCTGAACATTCATCAAATTTCTGGACCTTAGTTTTAAAATCTTTATTCCATTTTCCACAAAAACAAAGTTTTGAATGTGCCCCCTCTTCTAAAAAAAATATAGTCAAAATTGGTGAATAAGGGCGAATATATTCTAGAAACAAAAATTGCCTTAGCTTTCCCCGATCAAGTCATTGGCAAGGTTGATTTTGGATCGCATCCATACTAATATTATAAATGCGAAAGTAACTTTGTCTCTCTGTATGTATGTTACGCTTTCACGCTTAAACTATTAAACCGATTTTGATGAAATTTGGTATGGAGATAGACTAAACNTATTTTCTATAAACAAAAATTAACTTAGCTTTCCCTGAGGAAGTCATCGGCAAGGTTGATTTTGGTTCGCATGTTTACATAAAGCCCACTGCTTCATGAATTCATTTATAAATCTTATATTTTATTGGTTTCTTGGATAAAAGTCCCTAATTTTGTCTTCTTCTTTTTCAGCTCCAAGAGCTATCTTGTCTAACAGCTCAATTAGAAAATCAACTTCAATGTGCTCAGGAAGAGAAGTTTCGTCAAGGAGGAGAACTGAGCCAAGTTCAAGATACCCTTCAACAGTTACTCATGCAGAAGGAAGCGTTACGTCACCAGTTAGCAGTCTGCGAAAATTGTAAAGCCAAAGTGAGTATAATATTGATTAAAAGAGGAACAGTAACCAGCGTCTATGGCACGTTTAATACACCACAGGTTTTACGCCCTCGTGACGCTGGCTATTTTTCCGGACCAACCAAAAAAAAAAAAAAAAAAAAAAAAAAAAAAAAAAAAAAAANAAACAGATTTTTAAAAAATTTATCCCTTTTAAAAGCTATCTGTACAGATCTAGAATGTCGTAGCTCATATCTACAACGTGTCTCAGAATGATCAATCACCCCCATTAACTTTTGAACTTTTGACTTCTGAAAAGCTCTAGGGATAGTAAAGAAGAAATGGACAAAAATTGATTGGTTATGATGAGATCCAGGTTCGAACTCTGGAAGTTACTTTTTTTTTTTTTTTTTTTTTTTTTTTTTTTTTTTTTTTTTTTTNTTTTTTTTTTTTAGAAAAATGTGTCGATTTCTCGAGAAATTTAAATGAAATGGTACAAACATTTTTAATTTGAGTAAAAGTCTAAGGAACAACTTTCTTTCCATTTTTTCTATAAAAAAAAAATTAACAAAAAGAATACCTATATGTTCCTATGAAGGTTTTTAATTTTCTTGAATCTTCAAAAGTTCGCTATTAATTTTCAACAGTGTCGTAGGCTTACAAAATCAAATTTCTTTTCTCTTCTTCTGGAAGTCAAAATTAGACCACTTATTATTTTCCTCATTGATAATTTTGATTTCATTTCTTCTCTCCACTTCCTTTTTTTTCCAAAAGCTTCAATTGCCCTTTTTCAGATGGAAGAAGAACTTACAGAGCGAAAAACTATTATAGGCACTTTACAAGAGCAACTCACAAAAGAAAGATGTAATTCTTCAAATTTAGAGGACGTTCTGAGGGAAACTAAAGCAGAAATGCATGAAGTGTGTTTGTGTAATCAGAAATATCAAGAAGATCTAGCATCGCTTAGTGAAAAAGTGCAAATATTAAGTGCCAAACTGTGAGTTTTCGGGGTTTCCAACTTTCATGGAGTTTGAGAGTTGTATCTTCAAAATATTAGTTGATTTAATACTAATCATTAGAAAAAAAAAGTTTGAGACTTGCGCGAATTATCACCATAACAAAGCTTGTTTGAGGTACAACTCAAAGGCCAAAAGATATCAAAAATTTACAGGATATATCCCTAAAAACATTCTTCTTTAGCTGTAACCCTTTCCACGCACAGTAACCCTAGCTTTCTTCCCACAGTATACATAGAAACTGTGTGGAAACTCGTTTTTTGCTGATGATCTCTCATCATTGTTTTGAAGCAGAGTTTTTTATAGTCTGGATGCTTAGAAATGAAGCATACGAAATTTTTAGCATCAGCTGCTTAGTATTCTATTTGAAAAAAATTCAAAATCGATTTCAGCACTCGCCCCCCAATAGTATCAATTTTCCGTGATTTTTTGGAAATATCTGAACCTAATTTGGATTTTAATGAAAATTATATCACCTACTTAATATTGGATGCGATGCTTTCATTTTGAGGGATTTGAGTTTTCTAAAATTATAGGGGCGGATATACTAAATCTTTGAATAACATGGTGTTTAAAAAATAAGTGTTAAAAAATATTAACTTTTAAATAAATTAAAACAAAACACTTACCAAAAACACTATTTATAATTATTTGTGAAGAAAATAGTTTCGCATCATTCGATTCATCACCAGTCTAGTCGAGTGGAAAGATGGAAGTTGACTTCCTTAGAAGCTATTTACATAGCTTAGGAAGTGTACCTCTGAATTTTCTTTGTTATTACTCTATAAAATAAATAAATAAATACTGTGACTCTTCCGACTTGGTTAACTTCCATCTTCCGACTAGACTGATGATGAATCGAATAATTCAAACTAGTTTCTTCATAAATAAATATAAACAGTGTTTTTGGTAAGTGTTTTGTTTAAAAGCGGATATACTAGTTAAAATAATCAATTAATAGTGACATCATCGTTTCCGATGGTAGCCAGATGTTTGAGAGGATGTTTTAGATACGAGTGTGTTTAGATCTTAAAAGATAATGGATGGAAAAAAGAGGATGTTTTACATACGAGTCTTTAGATCTTGAAAGATAATGGATGGAAAAAAGAGGATATTTTAAAAACGAGTCTTTAGATCTTAAAAGATAATGGATGGAAAAAAGAGGATGTTTTAGATACGAGTCTTTAGATCTTAAAAGATAATGGATGGAAAAAAGAGGATGTTTTAGATACGAGTCTTTAGATGAATAGAATAAAAAATTATAACACAATCCCCAAATAATATTGAGGAAATGATTCATTCGAAGAAGATCGGAGACTATAAAGTAGATGTTCTTGCTAAAATGGTTGAGAAACATTCGTCTAAGATACATTTTGCAACTCAAATCTGATCTGGACAGATTTTGGTTAGTGCGTCACTTTTATATCAAAATAATATTTTAGCGGGAAAATATTAGAAGACAAGAAGAAAAATAACATTCATTCATTCAATAGTGGCATCGTCGTGTCCGATGGTAGCCAGATGTATGAGACAGCAGCTCTAGATAAGTTATAGCATACTGCTTATGCTTTTAATTGTCATCATACATTCGTTCTTGGAGGCTGATAATTGACATGGGCCCCCAGAACCATGACAATCACTCTAATAAAATTACGTCGGTAACCCAAGAGTTATATAAACATAATGATATTACAGAGTTGCTTTCTGCATTATTTTACACCATCAGCTCAGGTGGACTCGGCCCGTGAGGATGTCACCCTCAAGTAACTTCTTACAATCTCATGCATGATTTACTTTTCCTCATGGAATGTTAGTAAGTCATATATGGATTGGAAGAAATTACGCCTTCGGTATGACATACTCGTCTGAATTTCTAGCATTAAAAACCAACCATCATTTGTCTGATAATGAAAAATATACTAACTAAAATCTCTAAAGTACAAATGACCGATTTTAGGAGGCTTAGCAATGGATCTTGTGTCTAGTCATGGATTATAATTAAAATATTTTTAATCAATTATGAAATGTCATTTCTGATTTCAGAGATCAGGAGCAAAGGGAGAATGAACAATATCATCAGAACATTACTGAGCTAAGGAAGGCGATAACAAGTGCGAGGTAAGTGTGGTGGGGGGGGGGATCATGTGGTGAAAAACTCCTGAGAGTGGACTCCCTTTTGACTTTGTAGTAACTCAGGCGATTTTTCGATAGTATAAGATACAAACACTTCCCCCCCCCCACCCTTCTGATTCTCAGAGGACTCTTGCAGTTTAAAAGACTTGCACTGTCCCATTGTTGATACTAAATGGGCCCAAAATAAAAAATAATACCAAAATTAGACTCGAGGGGATATGAGTTTAGGGCCGGTTTACATTTTTCTAGTAGAAAGTATGTTTGCCAGAAAATGAGAAGCAGTCTCGGAAAAATGGCCGTATGTATAAAAATAGTCCTTTTAGGGGACTTTGCACTCCTGAATTCTCCAAAATGAGAAGCAGTCTCGGAAAAATGGCCGTATGTATAAAAATAATCCTTTTAGGGGACTTTGCACTCCTGAATTCTCCAAAATGAGAAGCAGTCTCGGAAAAATGGCCGTATGTATAAAAATAGTCCTTTTAGGGGACTTTGCACTCCTGAATTCTCCATGTTTTTCACTTTCTTTAACAATATAATCATCAAATAATTGAAAAAAAAATTTATGTATCAACTACAATGAATTTGATGAGCCACGAGCGCTTTCGTCAGTTAGCGCTCGTGGCTCATCAAATTCATTGTAGTTGATACATAAATTTTTTTTCAATTATTTCATAATGACTACAAACATCCTAAATACCATATCTAAACTTAATATAATCATCAGCTGTAGTTTTTGCAATATGGTCCATTTTAGAAAAGACTGCTTCTCAAATGTCTACAATACCTCCTAGTCGGAGATAATGAAATTAAAGGGGAAATGAATTTCTTTATTGAAAATTATGAGGCGAAGGAAATTGTACACATTTTGATTTTACTTTACCACGTGATGTGCGAAAGTTTTTTCTTTTTTAAAAAAACTCTACCAATGTGACACATGGGTTTATTATTTTACTGGCTTAAAAAAAAAATACCCCCCCCCTCAAATATGGGGCGTAATTAGACCCTAAATTTGACATACATAACAAATTTCAACCCTAAATTTGAAATACATAACAAATTTCAAGTCTCTGGCTCTTACCATTCTATTTTTAGACAGGATTAATGAAAACCGCTATAAAGCGGTAAAAACCGCCAGAGATATATTTGATTGCAACCAAAAGTTTCGGAGCTTACTGAAATCCCAAATATGACATACATACCAAATTTCAATTCTCTAGCTCTTACCAAATTCTCTTTTTAGATAGCAATACTGAAAACCGCCAAGGGTGTATTTGATTGCACACAAAATTTTCAGGGCACAGTTAGAAACCAGATGGATATCTAAGTGACAAAAGTGCACATTACGGTGGTCAAACGGATTTTTTATGATTCTACGTACCGTAAAATATTGAAATGTAAAATATCAAATTTTGAGGGGGGGGTATTTTTTTCGTGACGATTCCAAAGGTTCATTATTGAAAATAATAAACCAAAAATAGTCTGCAAAAACAGTCATAAAATGTTTGATACAATGCGTTTACAAACAAATTTAATAATATACAAACACAAGTAAACAATCCCCATAAGAAATACATTGGAACGAGAGAGATAGCATGATACATCGTTTAAAATATGCGCAGGCGAAGCCGCGTTCGGGGGATGCTAGTACAGTATAACAGTGTAAAATGAACCCTCCGGTTATAGTTAAGCCAGGCATAGTGAAACTCTGCATTAAAAAATTCATTTCCTCCTTCATTTCGTTCATCTCCATCCCAGTGTGATTTCCTTCCCTTATAATTCAATAGAGAGTTTGAGCAATTCTGCAAACTATCGAGAAGTAATCGATGAATTCTCTCAAATCTGAACTGCTGATCTCTCTAAAATCTAAGTAACACACAAAGAAATAGTACGAAAAATAACGATTTTTGGAACCTGAATTGTTCCAAAAAGATTTTGTTGTGTTAATTTCTGAAACGAAAATAGTACGAAAAACAACGATTTTTGGAACCTGAATTGTTCCAAAAAGTTTGTTTGTGTTGATTTCTGAAACGAAAATGGTACGAAAAACAACGATTTTTGGAACCTGAATTGTTCCAAAAAGATTTTGTTGTGTTGATTTCTGAAACGAAAATAGTACGAAAAACAACGATTTTTGGAACCTGAATTGTTCCAAAAAGATTTTGTTGTGTTGATTTCTGAAACGAAAATAGTACGAAAAACAACGATTTTTGGAACCTGAATTGTTCCAAAAAGATTTTGTTGTGTTGATTTCTGAAACGAAAATAGTACGAAAAACAACGATTTTTGGAACCTGAATTGTTCCAAAAAGATTTTGTTGTGTTGATTTCTGAAACGAAAAATGAATGCTCAAACTCTCTAATTTAATAGTCATTATTTATTGAATCAAGTAGAACACATTTTAAGAAATCGCCCATTTAGTTGTACATGGTGGCTTTATTATTTTTTACGAAATTAATCTCAAATGAGACCTGCATACCAAATTTCATCAAAGCTAAGTGCACCCGTGTACGACGGATGAACGCATTTCGTTTATTCTAAAGTGTCGTGTACGGCGGACGAACGCATTTCGTTTATTCTAAAGTGTCGTGCACGGCGGACAAAATTCTAAAGTGTCGTGCACGGCGGACGAACGCATTTCGTTTATTCTATTTTTGAATTAATCGTAAACGTAAAATATGAAATATTGATGGGGGATATTTTTTTCAGTTCGGATTCCTAAGGTGTAGAAGTAATTGAAAATAATATGTCTTGAATGTTTTCTAAAGCTTTTAAAGTTTTAATCTCCTTAGTTCCGAAGCCAAATAAAGTTATATTATAAAATATCATTTCGTTATCTCCTTTTAAAGGTATGAAAAAACACCTCGTTCAAATAAACCAATGCCTCCATCTGGTGATCAAAGAAATCGAAATATAATATCGACTTGTTATCGAATCGAAACTTCTAATCGAATTGATAATAAATCTCCAAGAAGAATGTCGCCATCGAGCAATTATTTTGCAAGAGGTGCTCGAGTAATGTCTCCTCGACCAAATTCAAATATTCGAATGAATCGAAAACCAACAGGAGGACCTGCAAGTGATAAATATAGCAACCTTTCCCCTCCAAAACAATATGGCCGAACTTCTCTTCCAAAACAATATGGCCATTGTTCTCCTCCAAAAAAATATGGCCATTGTTCTCCTACAAAACAATATGGCCACTGTTCTCCATCAAAACATTACAG
>CM022879.1:3694934-3706527 GCA_012654025.1 Pachypsylla venusta | reverse complement strand
ATGTTTGAAGACCACAGCCATGAGGTAACCCCACCCCCACAGGGACATTTGGGCGATTGGGGAACATGTCCTGCGGAACTCACGAGAACGATTGGCTGCATGGGTGGTCCCATAGAGCCTAAAGCTGATGATGTGGTCCTAAAGTTGTGAACTCATCTCAAAATTATTTTTCGATCAGGAACTGGATCCGTGGAGTGCAAGTCATACCTTGTGCGGAACGCCCTCTGAGTGGCTATAATGGTTCAACTTTAAAAAGAAAAAGAAAAAAAAGACAATGAACGCACGATGTACGCTCAACCAAACCATTGCAACAACTAAAAACTAGATGCCATATCGTGTCGAATGTCAAAAACCCCTCGCTCCTCCCACTATCACTACCCCTCCCACGATTTTTTGAAAAGTGGAAATACTAATTGCCGCACCCTGTATAATACCAGCCAAATTATCTTTGGCTGGGATTTTACGTGTTCTATTGCTATCGCGGGTTAATTTAGCAAGAAAAGTAGAAACACTCCAGTCTAATTAGTACTAAATGTGTAACTTATATTTTACGCGTTCTATTGCTATCGCGGGTTAATTTAGCACGTAAAGTAGAAACACTCCAGTGTAATTAGTACTAAATGTGTAACTTATATTTGACGCTTTCTATTGCTATCGCGGGTTAATTTAGCAAGCAAGGTAGAAACACTCCAGTCTAATTAGTACTAAATGTGTAACTTATATTTGACGCGTTCTATTGCTATCGCGGGTTAATTTAGCAAGCAAAGTAGAAACACTCCAGTCTAATTAGTACTCAGGACGGAAAACGGAAAACATAAAATTGCTGCTGGTATCCTCCCATCCTTTCTATTATTAGTTTTATTTTGTTGCAAATAATAATTATTTTACTACCGATTAATTAATTTTTCATTAAATAAGAAAATGTTCATGAAAAGAAAAACGTACAAAATGTTCAATTAATTTCCATATACAGGGTGATTCAATTGACTCAAATATCTCAGGACCTATTGTGGAGATAGTCAAATATCTCAGGACCTATTGAGGAGATAGTCAAATATCTCAGGACCTATTGAGGAGATAGTCAAATATCTCAGGACCTATTGAGGAGATAGGCAAATATCTCAAGACCTATTGTGGAGATAGTCAAGTATCTCAGGACCTATTGAGGAGATAGTCAAATATCTCAGGACCTACTCAGGAGATAGTCAAATATCTCAGGACCTATTGAGGAGATATTCAAATATCTCAGGACCTATTGAGGAGATAGTCAAATATCTCAGGACCTATTGAGGAGATAGGCAAATATCTCAAGACCTATTGTGGAGATAGTCAAGTATCTCAGGACCTATTGAGGAGATAGTCAAATATCTCAGGACCTACTCAGGAGATAGTCAAATATCTCAGGACCTATTGTGGAGATAGTCAAATATCTCAGGACCTATTGAGGAGATAGGCAAATATCTCAGGACCTATTGAGGAGATAGTCAAATATCTCAGGACCTATTGAGGAGATAGGCAAATATCTCAAGACCTACTGAGGAGATAGTCAAATATCTCAGGAACTATTGAGGAGATAGTCAAGTATCTCAGGACCAATTGAGTAAAATATCTCAAGACCTATTGAGGAAATAGTCAAATATCTCAGGACCTATTGAGGAGATAGTCAATATCTCAGGACCAATTGAGTCAAATATCTCAGGATCTATTGAGGAAATAGTCAAATATCTCAGGATCAATTGAGGAGATAGTCAAGTATCTCAGGACCAATTGAGGAGATAGTCAAATATCTTAGGATCAATTGAGGAGATAGTCAAGTATCTCGAGACCTATTGAGGAGATAGTCAAATATCTCAGGACCTATTGAGAAGATAGTCAAATATCTCAGGATCAATTGAGGAGATAGTCAAGTATCTCAGGACCTATTGAGGAGATAGTCAAGTATCTCAGGACCAATTGAGGAGATAGTCAAATATTTCAGGACCAGTTGAGGAGATAGTCAAATATCTCAGCATCAATTGAGGAGATAGTCAAATATCTCAGGACCTATTGAGGAGATAGTCAAATATCTCAGGACCAATTGAGGAGATAGTCAAATATCTCAGGACCTATTGAGTAAATAGTCAAATATCTCAGGATCAATAGGGGAGATAGTCAAGTATCTCAGGACCTATTGAGTATAGTCAAATATCTCAGAACCTATTGAGGAGATAGTCAAATATCTCAGCATCAATTGAGGAGATAGTCAAGTATCTCAGGACCTATTGAGGAGATAGTCAAATATCTCAGGACCTATTGAGGAGATAGTCAAATATTTCAGGACCAATTGAGGAGACACGTCAATTAGGTTCCCATAACTGACACGTGCCCTTTCTAGAAACGCATCTTTTCATGTAACAAACGCCATTTATATAAAAAGGCTTACATAACTATTCGGAAAAATTCCCAACATAATATTTTAGTTTCTCTTTGTTTTTTAAAGGTATCTATATTTTTTTAGTATTAAAATTTACCTCAAAAGTTAATCCACGATTTTGACATTTTCAATTGACGACGAAAAAAATACCCTTCCTTAAAATTTGATATTTTACCTTTGAAGCTAATGTTGACCCTTTTCCATGGATATTAATAGCTATGTCGGTTTATTATTTTTAATAGTAAACCTCCATGTGTCACATTAGCTGAGTTTTTTTTGTTGTTACTAAAAATATTTTTTTTTTTTTTAATTAAAAAACAAAGAGTTGGTGGGGGTAATATAGTGGACGATAAGTTGTGTTTGAGGGTGGAGCGTTTGAACGTGTGACTGGGGTCACCTTTATAATGTTAAATAGGAACGTGTTACGTTTTGAGGTTAAATAGGAAGGTGTTGAATATGGTAACAGGGACTGACGAAAGTCGGTGTTGTCATGTGCGGCTTTCGTCAGTTTACCTTTTCAGAAAATGATTGCATTTAATGTTGTTTTTTTTTAATTTGGCTTAACGTCTCTTTAACATCTATTGGTCATTAAAGACGGGGGTTTTACCTTCCATTCGATGGAAACTTGCAAACCAGCTACCCTTATTGACCTAACCCACCCTGGGTTGTGCCGGAAAAATAACCAGCATCACGAAGGCGACACCCACATAGAACAACCTCGTTGGACGTTGCTTGACTTCAGTGATCTAACGGGAACATACACGGTGGGTCTTTTCATTTATTTGTTCACGCCTATAAAACGCAAATCTCAGATCGTTCTTCCTTATAGAGGTCCACGGAGAAACAGTTTTATTCTTTAACGAGGTCGCGGGACAGTTTCAAGGACAGATGTGCTTCTTCTTTAAGCATCAGGTTTCACTGTAAAATGTAAGTTCGAAAGAAAAAAATCAAAACATTTTAGGGCCATAATTACGAAGCCTAAAGATGGCTAATAGCATTCTGATGTTTTGGAGTGTGATTTTAAAGAAGTCCATTAGTAGTCAAACAAATGTAAAAATTTGACCTCTAATAGACCCCTTGAAAATTGCACTCCAAAATATCAGAATGCTATTTTTTTTTTTTTTTTTAATTTGGCTTAACGTCTCTTTAACATCTATAGGTCATTCAGGACGGGGGGTTTACCCTCCATTCGCTGGAAACTTGCAAACCAGCTACCCACATTGACCTCACCCAGCCTGGGTTGGGCCGGAAAAAGCCAACAATACGTGGTGTTCCCAAGCGGTCACCCATCCAACTACTAACCACGCCCCGGACGTTGCTTAACTTCAGTGATCTGACGGGAACTGGTGTATTCAACGTGGTATGATCGTTGGTTAGAATGCTATTGGCCATTTGTATAATATCAAATCCTGTAAGGAATCTTGATAAAATATCATGTGAATAAATACTTAACGCAACTTTGGCACTAAACTTTAAATTATTGAGAAAAAAAAAGAAATAGAAAAATAAATATTACGATAGACCACGCTAACCTTTGTGTGCGCAAAGGATTATGGAGGGCTATGAGAGGGCGTGGGAGATTAATTTATTTTGTAAAAATAAGAAAAAAGGGTATTAAGTCGACCCTGAAGTTTTTCGGAAAAATATTTTAAACATCCGTCTACTGTTCTTAAATGGGTACATGGGGGGAGGGGAGTCTCCCGAATTTCTAATAGAAACAATGTCTACTATTTTTTAATTTGGCTTAACGTCTAATATATCTCACCCAGCCCTGAAATTGCCGTACCCCTAATGAAGTTCAGCAACGATTCTAGTGGGTTCGGGTGTATCTCTATAAGTTCACGACCCAGGAACCCTAGCGTTCTGAAGTGTTGTAGCGCCTTGTAAGGGTAGTCAAATATAATGTGCGAAGTCTCTTCTTCCTCTCCACACATCCTGCACATCGCTGTTCCCTTGTTGACTCCTATAGTTACTAGGTGTTTCCTTAGAGTACAGTGACCCGTCAGCAGCCCAATCACCAGCCTGATGTCACGTCTGCTGAGATTCACAATTTTCCTTGCTGTTTTCTCCAAAAGGGCCAGTAATTATCCTCTTACAGAAAGGAAGTCCCGTGACCCCGTTCCAGGTCTCCTTGTGTTTTTCAAAGACCCAGATATATCAAAATATCTACTCTTCTACAAACACTGTTGGAGTAATTTCATCCTCCTGTCCCATAATATAATACACAAAGCAACAAGTAATATTACAACAACCATGCAAACAATAATATTTGTTGCATCTCTCTCACTCTTCATTTTGCTTTCGATATTTTCCGCTCTCCAAGCACTGTTCCACTAATTTCAATATATTCTCTGTTGTGTTACTGTTCTCATTTTCATGTTCCGTGTTTATAGTAATTATTATTTTGTCTGTGAGCTTGTTGTTTTTATTACAATCATAAACATAATTTTATTCATTTTTTTTGTTCCATTTAATTGTGGTGTTGTGTTTGGCATTGTTTGTTTATTTAGCACAATTTTATCATTTGTATGATTCTTTTATGGTGTTGTTAAATCCTAAGATTATGATGTTCTTGTTCTATTTAAATTAATTGTGGTGTTGGGTCTGATACTATAATTTGTATGTTTTGATTATATTGTGATGTTGTTGTTGATTCCTAAGATTATGATGTTATTGTTCCATTGTTAAATTAATTGTGGTGTTGGGTCTGATATTATCATTTTTAAGTTATGGCTCTTTTTTGATGTTGTTATTGATACTTAAGATGATGTNATTTTTCTTGTTTTAGCACTGTAAACATAATGCAATGTAAAATTATTATTAAAATGTATGTTTTGAGTCTTGAAATCATATTGTTGTTGTTTTTCTGCTTTTCTTATTTATTAATTGTTCTCATGTGCTTTGTTTTCCATTTAACATGCAACACTAAACATAATTCTGTACAAATTTATTATTTGTTTGTATTATTTGATGATGTTGTAGTTGTTCTTAATTTACTATAATATCTATTATTATTCTTTTAAATATTTTGTTGTGTGCTTTAGCAACAATATTTTATATGCTTTGATTCTCCTAATCAACATCGGTAATGTTATACAAATTTATTATTTATTTGTATGATTTGATGATATTGTAATTGTTCTTTTGTTCCATTAATTGTTTTATTGTGTAGTCTGTTTATTTACTATAATATCTATTATTATTCTTTTATATACTTTGTTGTGTGCTTTAGCAACAATATTTTGTATACTTTGATTCTCCTAATCAACTTCGGTAATGTTATACAAATTTATTAGTTATTTGTATGATATTGTAGCTGTTTATTTATTATAATATCTATTATTATCCTTTTAAATATTTTATTGTGTGCTTTAGCAACGTTATTTTGTATACTTCGATTCCCCTAATGTTGTGGCAACTTTGTTTGTTGGGAACGTTTTGTTTTTTTTTTCATTTTCAAATCCTACAATTACCACTTTTTGTTTTCAAAAAAATCCTACAATTACCACTTTTTGATTTCAGAACCAACAAACCAAATTGCTCTTTTTGTTAATAAGACTTCCATGAACCTTTCTTCTTATCAACGTATATTATTATGATCCGTATACATAAAGACTTTTCGCACAAAATAAACTTTATATAAGGGAAATTATTTAAGACAGTATATATTTATATAAGAGGTAGAACAAAATTCACTTCAAAAGTAACCATACTGGATGTTCAAGACGAACTGTTCTGCTAATGTTTCTGATCTTTTTCGAAATATAAAGAAAATACTAGAGCTTTATGATATCTTTTAGGTTGAAATTTGATTTTGGTATGTATGTCATATTTGTGGAGTCTCAGTAAGTATGGTTCGAAATCTTTTGTTGGATGGGGGGGGGNGGGGGGGGGGAGGTATGCTATTTTTACCAGTAAAATAATAAACCCAGTCAACAAAATCTTCCGATTTTGTTGACTTTGAAAATTTGAGTAAGTCTCCATTAAATTTTACAGACAATTGACCATTCGCTGGAGTTCGGATTTTCAATAATGAAACTTGGGATGCTCACGAATTCCCCCCGCCACAAAAAATAATACCCCCCCCCCAAAATTTTATATTATACGTTTGAACGTATGTAGAATCCAAAAATCGAATAAAAAAAAATCCGTTTGTCTGCCGTTCGCCGTGATGGGCACTTTTGTCACTTAACGTTGACCGATTTGCATGAAATTTGGTATATAGGTCCCATGTGGGTTCTAATTGATGCCCCTTTTGGGTGCAATCGATACACCCTGGCGATTTTTGCCGCTTTTTAGCGGTTTTCAGTATTGCTGTCTAAAAGGAGTATGGTAAGAGCTAGAGATCAGCTCCGAAACTTTTGGGTTCACTCAAATATACCGCTGGCGGTTTTTACCGCTTTAAAACTGTTTTCATTAATCCTGTCTAAAAAGAGAATGGCAATAGCCAGAGACTCCAAATTTATTCTTTAACATCTATTGGTCATTCAAGACGGGGGTTTTACCCTCTATTCGCTGGAAACTTGCAAACCAGCTACCCACATTGACCTCACCCAGCCTGGGTTGGGCCGGAAAAAGCCAACAATACGTGGTGTTCCCAAGCGGTCACCCATCCAAGTACTGACCACGCCCGGACGTTGCTTAACTTCAGTGATCTGACGGGAACTGGTGTATTCAACGTGGTATGATCGTTGGCTAAATTTAGGGTCTGAAAACGACGCAGATTTTTTTGGCCCCCCCCAAAAAAAATTTTTTATTATTTTTTGCCAGAAAAATAATAAACCTATGTGTTACATTGGCAGAATTTTTATATAAATGTTGTCTAAAGAATTGAAATGACTTATTGAAAGATCCTGTATGAAAAAGAAAAGAAAGAAAGTGTGTGAAAAAGAAAAAGAGATGTATGAGAGCGAGAGAGAAGGAAAAAATAAAGAAAATTTTTACCGGGAAGAAAAACTTAAAAATTATATCCCGTAAAGTTGTTTTGGGAATTAAAAATGAAAACTTGTGTTGGTATAATGAACTCATGTTGTCGACTCCCTCCTTACCTTCCTGACGCAGTCGTGCTATCTCTCAATACAGACTGTACCTGATGTAGATATTCCTCGCGATTCTATAGCGTTGCACCCTCCTGACGCAGTCGTGCTATCTCTCAATACAGACTGTACCTGATGTAGATATTCCTCGCGATCCTATAGCGTTGCACCTTCCTGATGCAGTCGTGCTATCTCTCAATACAGACTGTACCTGATGTAGATATTCCTCGCGATTCTATAGCGTTGCACCTTCCTGACGCAGTCGTGCTATCTCTCAATACAGACTGTACCTGATGTAGATATTCCTCGCCATCCTATAGCGTTGCACCTTCCTGACGCAGTCGTGCTATCTCTCAATACAGACTGACTGTAGATATTCCTCGCGATTCTATAGCGTTGCTATTTTCAAGGTTGAACCTCATTTGGAATGTCAGCCAATTGATAATTGTGCCCCAAAATTTTTGGTTGCAATAGAAGGTACCTGTTCGGTACGATTAGATTAGTCAACGTTAAAAATGGTGACGTCACTTCTATCTTCGGTGACGTCATGAATCTATGTACCTTTGACTGGCAACGTTCAACCAGTTCGAATCAGTCATCAGTATCAAATTTAGAAGCGTCCAGGTGCGACATCTTAAAACTTCGGGTGAAAGTTTGTGTGTCACTTCCTATTGAAAACTTTAATGAGAATTTGAACCAGCGCATTACGGAACTGTACCGAAGTCGGTTTTTTCCATTTTTTATCGGTTATCTTATGTACAAGGGGAATGGTAAGTGCTGGAGAATTGAAATGTGACATGTGTATCATATTTGGTGTTTGTTAATTTGGTGTTTTCTAGTGTTTCATTGTCCTTCTGGTCTAGTGCGTATCAGTATCACACTGGCATTGCACTTGGAGGACCCGTTTTCAATAATCGGCAGGGTCGGAAAATTTTCGAATTTGTGCTTATGATTTCGGGGTACACTCAGCCTTGTGAGGACGATTGAGTAGCTACTTTAATGTGAGTTACAAGAGTAAATTGGTAAATAACCATCCATTATGATTGCTAAATCCTCTTTTTTTAAGAGATTTCCAAACGATTTGATTTTAATTTTTTGGGCAGATTTTTTTTATCTATCTATCTTCTATACTTATAAAACGCAAAGCCCAGTTGGTAAACTGACGTACTGACTGACTGATAATCAACGTAGCGGGATGGCTAAACATAGAGACTTAAAACTTTGCACACGGGTTCCTTTTAGTATGTAGGTGCGTAATAAGAAAGGAAAAAATTTAAAGTTCAATTGGGATCAAGTTACCGCCAAAAATGACGCTATTTAGCCGGTCTTTTTGCAATTTTATTCTGGGCAAACTAAAAGAGATATTGAAAAATAACGGAGAATAGACCCCACAAAATAGTATACTCTGGGGTCGGTTCCACCAAAAATATAAAATTGAGAATATTTAATTTCGCGATCGCGAAAATTGTTATTGAATTTTGTAACCGTAGCGGAGCACCGGAAAACAGCTAGTAGTGATATATTTATCATGCATGTTAAAAAAAAACTCAACTCGCCCGACGTTACTAAACTGAAAGGCAATCGTGTATTCAACGTAATAAAGTCTTTGGCTTTTCATTTTTCCGTTTTACTCTCAACAGTACGGTTTTTTTTGTCTGTTTCAGCCGGAACTTTACTCCAAAGAAATGCTTCGTCAAAATTCCACCGACAGTTCTGATAATGTGGACATGGAATATAGTGGAAAATTAAACTTTGCCCTCAAATATGATTTTGATATGGACGCCTTAGTAGTCAAAGTAAGTAATCCTAAACCACATTTCAGATGAGGTGACAATGCAGACGCGGCTTTACGGGGAGAAATTCGAATTTACAGGAAATAAATCAGAGAAATGAAGACACGACAAGATTTTGATCCTAGCATGCGCGGATATAGCCCTCTTGTTTGGGGGGGGAGGGGGGGGCACCATCGCACAATATACCTAATAGAAAATTTTGAGGGGGAGGGACTCGTAACCTAGAGACCGGGGCAGTACTTTTTAATGCAATTTTCATTGAGGTACGATACCTAATTTGTTAAAAGCTGAAGAGTTTACCACAAATACCTTTCATAAGGGTGATAAGCGATTTTATAAGGGTGATGACGAAAAAAAAGTGCCATGACGGGTGACAATTTTTTATTTACGTATTTCTATTTAGTCTCAGGATTTCTCAATGGGATAAAAGACACAGCGGATAACCATTCATTTGATTTTTTTTTTCAATAACGTGATTAGCTATAATGAAATTTGAGAAACACCGCCCGCTTAAAGAAAACTGGGGGAAACGAGCACCCCGGGCCCTCCCCTTTATACGCGCATGGATCCTACAATAGTGTAGAACTTAAAATTGGCGGCTATTTTAAGAGGGGTCAAAATAAATATCTGTCCCAATAGAGTGCATAGTTAATCGAACCAATCTATTCACCATTTTGGGGAATAAATCAAAATGATAGTTGCGCGACAAAAAATCTTTTCCATGAAAAGTTAATGCAATTTAAATAATTAAGTGCGACAGAAAATAGTAGCACTAGATGTTAAAGTGCACAAAAGAAAAACATGGGTTTCATATTTAGAAAACCAAAGTTAGGGTTGGAATTCGCAACTAAAAATTATTGCTAAAATTCTAAGCCGTTCCGGAAATACACGATTGGTTCACAAATTCATAAACATTGTATGTGCGGTTTATGGCATTTATAGTCATAGGGCAGAGGATCACAAAATGGGAGGCGTGAACGCTAGCCAAGGGGGGCGCGAGACCAGTTGAATTATTGTCATTTAGTTAAAATATATGTACACATTTTTTTTTTACAAAGGTAATTTTATTAAACATGATGTTTACAAATTTTGAATCAGATAGCATTCAGCAAAACATTCGCGTTTTGAATGAGATAGCATTCAGCAACATATTAGCGTTTTAAATGTGATAGCATTCAGCAACACATTAGCGTTCTGAATGAGATAGCATTCAGCAAAATATTCGCGTTTTGAATGAGATAGCATTCAGCAACACATTAGCGTTCTGAATGAGATATCATTCAGCAAAACATTCGCGTTTTGAATGAGATAGCATTCAGCAACACATTAGCGTTCTGAATGAGATAGCATTCAGCAAAACATGCGCGTTTTAAATGAGATAGCATTTAGCAACACATTCGCGTTTTGAATGAGATAGCATTCAGCAACACATTAGCGTTTGTAATGGGGTAGCATTCAGCAACACATTAGCGTTTTGATTGAGATAGCATTCAGCAAAACATGCGCGTTTTGAATGAGATAGCATTGAGCAACACATTCGCTTTTTGAATGAGATAGCATTCAGCAACACATTAGCGTTTGTAATGGGGTAGCATTCAGCAACACATTAGCGTTTTGATTGAGATAGCATTTAGCAACACATTCGCGTTTTGAATGAGATAGCATTCAGCAATTTGAATGAAATAGCATTCGGCAACACTTATAATATAAAGGGGAGGGGGACGTGGGTGGCTTTCATTTCAAGAAAAGGGGGATCCTATCATATTTTGGTCCTAGCATACTTTTTTATTTCCCCTTAACCGTCACGAAATTCATCACTGGAATTAGCTTCTGTTAAATTTAAATTATTCTCAACTGCGACGCCACTGTAAAATTTAAACAATGAGAAGAAACGACGAGAATAATTTTGTCGACATTTTCGAAAAAAAAAAATAATAACAAAGTTAATTAGAAATTAGTTAAAGTTAATTAATTAAAAAAGTGTTTGAAGAAGATCTTTCCTTTGAATCGAAAATTAGGTGAAATAGAAGTAACGAAATGAGGATCGGGGGGGCATTATGAATAATAGAAAAGCCTTTCCGAGACTTTTCAAGGTGTTTTTGGGGAGAAGCCTTAATGTTACTGAAAAGGTTTCTTGTGAAGCAAACAATTTTAATGAGCAATTTCAAAAATTCTATTTTTTGAAATGGAAATTATTAAAGAAATATTTCTTCAGGCTTTTATCGTTAACATTTTTTTGAAAAATAATAAAAATTTATTTGTAATTATCAATACCTTAAATGAGTAATTTTTTTTTATATTGGGTAATCTTACAAATGGAACAGTTTGAAGTTTGAGATTTTTTTTTTTTT
>CM022879.1:3682008-3693379 GCA_012654025.1 Pachypsylla venusta | reverse complement strand
TAAATGTATATATATAGGTATATCGATTTTCGATATATCGTGCCATCCCTAGACACAGTACAGTTACGTCAAATGAATTGTACTTGACGTATTGACCTTTAGCTTTAAAAGTGTAATTAAAGTCACATTAAGTTTAAATTTTTGAAAATAAAATTAATCCCGACACTTGATCTACTTATATGAAGAGACAGAAATTCCAACTTACATGAAAAACAAAACGAACATACCTATTTTTAGAAGGAAAACTTTTCTCGTCCTATCTTATAAAATTAGATTTCCTCTGTTCTGAGAAACACAATTTTCTTGTTCTGAGAAAGACAGTTTTCTCTGACGCGCGCGAAATTACATTTTCCCTCTTTCAGAGGTAATATAAAACGAATACATAGTTACATAGGTACATTTAAAACATCAAAGGAGCAACCCGAGCTTAGCGTAGAAAGAATCTTTAGGATTGAGGACTAGGGGCTTATTCTACAATAAATTAATTGTAGCTCAGTGAACTGTAGACCCCACACAAATTTTTAATTATCTTTATTATTATACTAGCATACTCCGATCTCGGCTACGCCCGCACATATTTTAAATGAAATCACATTTTTATATACATTTTTCATGCTATCCCTCTCGCTCCAATGTATTTCTTATGGGGATGTTTACTTTTTGCGATTTCTACCCCTTAAAATTAAAATTTTTCAAAATCCTTTCTTAGTGTACATGGTGCAACGAAGGTCCCTGCCAAATTTCAAGTCTGTAGCATTAATAGTTTCGGCTCTACGTTGATCAGTCAGTCAGGACATAGCCTTTTATATATAAAGATTTCCGACATTATTCCCTTGTTTTATTTCATTAGCTGCTATTTAGGGCCCTCATCAGCAAAGTGAATGTTTACAAAGTGCAAATTTCATTGAAATCGAATAAGACTTCGTAACTTATCTTGGACCATACAGACATTCCAAGAAACCCCCAAAAATTTGGCATTCTACTTTTCGAGATACAGTAATACAAAAACAGAATAAAGAAGGGTATTTTTTTTGCGAATCCACCAAAGGTTGAATTGAAAATATTAAACTAAAATCGCGAAACTATACATATTGCAAGTTCGACAAATAGGTCCCTGGTCGGAAATTTACCTACATTTCACCTTTGAATGTAGAATAAATTACAGAAAATGGCGTAATTTCTTCCAATTCACAAATATTATGAAGAGCTTTCAGAGTGAAAAAAGTCATACTTGTATTTTAACAATCCTGCATCTTTGTAGTAGGTATGTATCTGTAAGAGATTTTGGGATATCAAAACAACCATTTTGATTTGTTCCATACGATCTGTAACAAGTTTTGAGCTGTAAAGGTAGCATTCCGTACCTCGCGACCGCGACACCACTGCTTTCTATGTATTTAAATGAATGAAAGACCGAACCAGGCGACTGGGTCGCGCGACACTGTTGCTTCGAGAGCAGTACTGTCGCTCCAGTCAGGCGACTCATTCCTTGTTTACTTGTATTTGTGGTTCGTAATTTTTAATATCTTCCTGATTAATTTCGGTAGAAAACTGAGAATTTAATTTGGTCTAATTTTGTTGAATTGGGATACTATGTCAAGTAAATCCATAATGTTCATTAATTTGGTCTTTTTGTCAGACTGGACTCCTATAAAGATAATATTGTGAGAATTTTTCTTCTTTCAAACTTAGATGTTTTGTTATTAGTATTTGAAAATTCTGGTCTTATTTTATTCTGGTCGTGACGTGTAAATTCTGTCGATCTTCATACGTTTTCCCGGAAGAAAACAGGATATGATAAGAACGTCTCCGTCTTCCTCCTCCTCCAATATTCTCACTATCAATTTTTTTTTAGACGCACTTAAAACGTCCGACATATGCACTGTTCAAGTGATAAAAACAAACTGTCGCGCGTATCGGTCGCTAGGAATGGAATTCTACCTTTAGATTATGTGAAACAAAAAGGAAGGCATTTCAAATCTTGCGTTCATATTAGAACACCATTTATATGGTCCTACTAATATATCTATTTTAACTAAATCGACGATAAGAACAAAAAACCGTCTTATTTTTGGTCAACTCTGAAATCTTCTAGTTTGGAAAGGGTGCATTTTGGTCCGTATGTTCTAGAGATTCTAACATAGGGACCTGAACTTTTTTTTTAATTTGGCTTAACGTCTCTTTAACATCTATTGGTCATTCAATACGGGGGGTTTTACCCTCCATTCGCTGGAAACTTGCAAACCAGCTACTCACATTGACCTCAACCAGCCTGGGTTTGGCCGGAAAAAATGAGACAACGATACGTGATGTTCCCAAGTGGTTACCCATCCAAGTACTGATCACGTCCGACGTTGCTTAACTTCAGTGATCTGACGGGAACTGGTGTATTCAACATGGTATGATTCCAGTCCAAGTTGATTGAAGTGAACTGTTCTGTCATATATGAGTCCATCCTTGTTATTTAAAGTTCAGTTCGGGCGTTCACTGTTCACACTACCTTTTTTAATTTTCTTTGTAGAATTCATATTTTGAATTTCGAAATTTATGAATATGTAAAGTAGCTCTTAGCCAACGATCATACCACGTTGAATACACCAGTTCCCGTCAGATCACTGAAGTTAAGCAACGTCCGGGCGTGGTCAGTACTTGGATGGGTGACCGCTTGGGAACACCACGTATCGTTGGCTTTTTCCGGCCCAACCCAGGCTGGGTGAGGTCAATGTGGGTAGCTGGTTTGCAAGTTTCCAGCGAATGGAGGGTAAAACTCCCGTCTTGAATGACCAATAGATGTTAAAGAGACGTTAAGCCAAATTAAAAAAAAAAAAGTAGCTCTGAACTTCTTGAGTTAATTTGATTCTTTTCATACGGATTTATTAACGATATTTTTCTTCTATATTCCATCTTTTTTCCCCCACCTAATCCTTCGTGGGCAGTTGAAAGGGGACACCTACCTGTTTTCGTTCCAATTCCCCTATTGTTCCATCATTATGATCAATCAGTTTATTATTATTCGAATAAGTGAAATTATACAGACTGTTCGAAAAGTCCCGGGACGGATTTTTTTATTTTTAATGGCTAAAGATAGGGACTTGCAATTTTATATGTAGTTCTAACATTAATCTATTTTTTTGCGGAATTAAAATTTCGACAGGGTGTCTCAAAAGTGGATAAACAGACAACAACTTTCGATTATTAAATAGAGACCCCTATTTTTTATTTCATATTAAAATTTTAAGTCAACTTGCACACACAAATGACTCCTCACTCGAAACTTTGATCCAACGGATCTCTGATCAAACCCGCCAAATCATTGATTTTTCTTCGGAATAAAAGCGATAAAACCAAGAGTGTGATACATCAAATCAGTCAAGTTTTTTATGCTGAATCTCGTGGAACCATTGGTTTTTTTCATTTTTTTACACTTTTTTTTACCCAATTTCATTTTTGGTTGATGTTTCGTGTGTCGCCTAAATGATTTTTTTTTCCTCTCGGGACTTTTCGAACACTGTATAATTACTGAGCGACCTTTTAAAGAATTGTTAACTATATTATCAAAGTTTGTTCGTTTAATCTCTACGATCATACCACGTTGAATATACCAGTTCCCGTCAGATCACTGAAGTTAAGCAACGTCGGACGTGATAAGTACTTGGATGGGTGACCGCTTGGGAACAACACGTATCGTTGGCCCATTTTTCCGGCCCAACCCAGGCTGGGTGAGGTCAAATGTTGGTAGTTGGTTTGCAAGTTTCCATCGAATGGAGGGTAAAACCCCCGTCTGGAATGACCAATAGATGTTAAAGAAACGTTAAGCCAAATTAAAAAAAAAAAAAAAAAAAAAAAATCTTTATATTCTCTACTAATCTCTCCTTTATTCAGAAACTATTATTTTAAGTCTCTAGAGTAAAATGTCCAAGGATTTCCATTGATTCTAGTTCACACTGTCTGTGCAAGACCTCATTTCACCCGTCTAAAATATTATACTTATAAATTACCATTTTAATGTAAAACTTACAAATTATAATTTTTGACCTACATTTTTGAACTCTCATTTCATTTTATAAAAGTGAGCCATACCGTTCTCAGGAGACGTCTCATGTTGGGGAAGAAGAAAAAAAAATCAAATTTCTTAATAAGTTATGACTGACTGACGGTATCGTTTTCCATACTGACATTAATAGATTAAATGGAAATTCCCCAAAGTCTGTCAAAGGTTACCCATAATAGGTATGTTATTTTTTAATGTGAGAATATTATATTTTGATTTATTATTTTCAATAATGAACCTTCGGAATCGTCACAAGAGAAAAAAAATACCCCCTCAAAATTTGATTTTTTACGTTTCAAGGTACTTAGAAACCAAAAATCGAATAAAAAAATCTGTTTGTCCGCCGCGCCGTCAGCCGTGATGGGCACTTTTGTCACTTTGCCACTTAGCGTTGGCTCATTTGGTGAAATTTAGTATATAGGTTTTAGCCAACGATCATACCACGTTGAATACACTTGTTCCCGTCAGATCACTGAAGTTAAGCAACGACCGGGCGTGGTCAGTACTTGGATGGGTGACCTCTTGGGAACACCACGTATCGTTGGCTTTTTCCGGCCCAACCCAGGCTGGGTGAGGTCAATGTGGGTAGCTGGTTTGCAAGTTTCCAGCGAATGGAGGGTAAAACCCCCGTCTTGAATGACCAATAGATGTTAAAGAGACGTTAAGCCAAATTAAAAAAAAAAAAAAAAGTATATAGGTTTCATCTGGCCTCTAATTGTGCACCAAAATATTAGCGGTTTTCACTAATCCTGTGTAAAAAGAGAATAGTAACAGCCAGAAACTTCTAATTTGGTATATAGGTATGTCAAATTTAGAGTCTAATTAAGCCCCAGATTTGGAATCGTCACAAGAGAAAAAAATACCACCCCTCAATTTTTTTAGGGGGGGGGGTTGATTAAGTGTTCTCGCAAAAATCGCTATAGGCCAAAAATAATAAAAAATGAAAAACTCTTGGTACCATGTGTCTCATGCAGGAACATTTGAATCATGTGGTTCAATTTAGTGTTCTCGCAAAAATCGCTATTTTTTTTTTTTTTTTTTTAATTATAGCGTCTACACTACATTAATGCTGGCGATATTCAGACACCAATGCAGCAATTACTGACGCTCTCAAGGGAACCCCAATGTCTTAGGATTTTTCCGGCTTCACCGGCATACTGTTATATAGGGCCATGGCCCTTATTATAGGAGACTTGAACATATAAGTCTCTCTACTATTGGGGATCTTGAACAAAATACCACCAGAGGACCTGAGCCTTTGATCTGGTATCCTCAAGGATACATTTTCTACCAGGTACTGATGGTTGACCAAACCCTCGCAAATTTTTTGCAAAAATTTGATTTGTGCGTCTTTTCTTCTCATCTCTAAGGAGTCAAGTTGGAGGTGATCAATCAGTAAACCATACTCAATGTAGTGTGGGTAGAGGGGATAAAAGTTATTTTCTTTGTTGAAGAGATTTCTAACAAAGCGAGCCTGCAGTCTCTCTATGGATTTTATGGCAACCTTGGTTTGCGGGGTCCATATAATTGATCCGTATTCAAGAACTGATCGCACGAGGGCTTGGAACAGTAACTTGATAACATCTGGGTCATTTATCAATTTAGAAAATCTAAAAATCATGCCCAGTCTTGAATACCCTTTTTTTGTAATGTCTTCAAAGTGAGCTTTGAAGTTAAGATTGGTTTCAAATGTGAGGCCCAAATCTTTATACTGGGTCACATATTCTAGGGGGATGTTGTTTACGTTGTATGTGTACGTTATCGAGCTGGACTTATTAGTGTAATTCATTACATAACACTTTTTAGGGTGAAAATTTAGGCCTATGGTGGATAGCCAGCTACTGATTGTTGTCATATCTTGCTGGAGGAGCTCACAGTCCTCTAAATTTCTGATGACCTTGAAAATTTTTAGGTCGTCAGCGTACAGCAGGACCCGGGAATGTTGGACGTGTTCATGTATGTCATCATACGTAAGGATAAAAAGCAAACTGGAAAGCTTAGATCCTTGAACCACGCCGGACGGTGGAGTTATGGCTTGAGATCTGCAGCTCTTATACTTAATGTATATTTTCCTGCTTTGCAGGTAGGAGGAAAATAGTTTAACAAGGGGAGGGGTAAAACCTGCTTGAACCAGTTTTTTAAGGATGGCGTCGTGACTAATTCTATCAAAACACTTTTCCACATCTGTGTAAATGACGTGTACTTGGTCTTTGTTAGAAATCGACCGGGCTGTGAAGTCACAAAATTCTACTAGGTTACCAATAGTGGACTTCTGGTTTACAAAACCATGTTGTTGTGGGGAAATGCTGTTAAATATAAACGAGCATATTTTTCGGTAAAGTACAGCCTCATATATTTTGGCCATGACATTCAAATTCGATATTGGCCTATAATTTGAAATGTCATGTTCGTCATTTTTTTTAGGGACAGGAGTAACGATTGACTCCTTAAGGGCGGACGGAAATGTACCAGACCTTAGGGACGCATTGATCAAATGTGCGAGGTGTACTTTTAACTGTTCAGCACATTCGTCAAAAATAATAGGGGGGATGCCATCAGGACCAGGGGGTTTGTTTATTGATATGGATTTAATTTCACATGTCACGTCTGCCTCAGAGACACTCTCCAGATGAAAGTGGGAGTTATTTGTATTGGTATTTCTGAGGTCAGGGTGGTAATGGGAAAGGTCCTTTCCCATTACCACGCTATACGCAAAAAAAATTGTAAAGTTCATTACAATTATGTAATTTACAAATTTACCTGCTGACTTATTTAACTTCGTGCTTCAGTTTTGTTAATGCCACAATTGCGGGTCAGGACCAATAAAAAGGCTTCTGATCTTTTCTTACACAGCTGGTCAGTTATTCACTCACAAAACACCACCATGTATTCATATCACCATATAATACGCCAAGTTCAATACCCTAAATGATAATAATAATAATATATAAAGTATTACACAAGAGGATTAAAAGTATTATATTATATACAGCTGGTCAGTTATTCACTCACTAAACACCACTATGTATTTATACCACTATATAATACGCCAAGTTCAATATCCTAAATAATAATAATAATAATGTATAAAGTATTACACACGGGGATTAAAAGTAATATATTATATACAGCTGGTCAGTTATTCACTCACAAAACACCACTATGTATTCATACCACCATATAATACGCCAAGTTCAATATCCTAAATGATAATAATAATATATAAAGTATTACACAAGAGGATTAAAAGTATTATATTATATACAGCTGGTCAGTTATTCACTCACAAAACACCACCATGTATTCATATCACCATATAATACGCCAAGTTCAATATCCTTAATGATAATAATAATATATAAATTATTACACAAGAGGATTAAAAGTAATATATTATTTCTTCATCCTTCCAATTATTTTGTCCCACGTAAAATATTATATTAATGAAACCCTTTGGGGATCATTGTCCCACTTCTGATTAAGGAAAATTCAAAAATGACTCCTTTCAAATATAAGTGGATAATAAACTTTTAATAAAAAGCCATGTTATACCTACTTCCATTATTGATTATGTGGTAGTCCAGTTGCGGATCCACGAGGTGGAATTTGGGGATATTTTCACCCACTGGAACATTCCTCATTCCATTATCTTCTGTACAAAAAGGATTTCACTCAAAGATCTCAGAAGAACCCAAAACTAAAGTCCTATGTTAATACCAAACCATAACGAATAAAACAGAAAGTGGGGAAACTCTCTGAATTTAACCCGTGTGGCAGTGAGGGAGTAGAATAAAGAACTATACACACTAGGGGGGACAAAAAAAAATCTTAATGAAAATTTCATCTATGTTCAAGGTTTAAATGAATTTAATTTAAAGATATTATTTTATTTGCAGATTTAATTGAAAAAAAAAGGAAAAAAAAAAAAATAGTTAGGTACCCATTTATAAGAGAAAACTCAAATTCGCCGCCATTGATAAATCAATTAAAAAATTTGCTTTTTCATGCCGCATTACTCCTGTCCGGTACCAAATCCTTCAGGGTTTGTTATCAGCAAATCGGCTGATTGATTTATCAGTGGCCGCGAATTTGATTTTTCCCTTATAAATAGATTTTTCCCTTATTTTTTTAAAATTAAATCTTCAAATAAAATTATATCTTTAAATTAAATTCATTTAAACCTTAAACATAGATGAAATTTTATTATTAAGATTTTTTTTTTATGTCCCCCTTCAAAAACATTACCTAGTGAGTACAGTTCATTCATTATTCTACTGCTAAACGCTCTCTAGCGGCTAGTCACATGTAACTGCATTAGTTTTCCCACTATCTGTTCTATTCGGGGTATGACTCCGGGGAATACCGTAGGGTCCCATAGTTGTGGGATTTTTGTCGCGTGCGGCGTGACACATCGCGGGAAAATCCCACCAACCATATTTTTATTTTTTTCGACTTTTCTTTTTTTTTTGTTTTTAACTTTTTATGTTTACTTGTTAGCTTTATTGACATATTTTAACCCCCCCCCCGACATATTAGGAAACGTTTTTACGGCCATGCCTTTATTGCTTGAGCAAAATCTTTTTTCTCCAAACGGGAAAAATATTTTGAACGTGGGATTTTTCCCTTGTTCGAGGACCCTACGGTTCTCCCCTAACTCGGACCCATTCTATTCGTTATGATCAAACCATGATTTTTCCTGAAAGTGACGTTATGTTTCAGTAGGTAATAGATTCTGTTTTAGCTATATACATATGTTTTTTCTTCTTTCAGGTTCTGGAAGCTCATGATCTTCCCATTAAAGACGTTACAGGAAGCAGTGATCCCTACGTCAAAGTGTACCTTTTACCAGATAGAAAAAAGAAATTTCAAACCAAAGTACATAGAAAAAATTTGAATCCAGTTTTTAATGAAACTTTTATTTTTAAGTAAGTATAGAAAATCATATAAATCAAAAGCATTACTAACATTCTACTATGAGAAAAAGTTAATCATACTTGAGATTGTAAGAAGTTACTTCAGGGGGGACATCATCACGGGCGGAGTCCACCTGAGCTGATGGTGTAAAATAACTCAGAAAGCAACTTTGTAATATCATTATGTTTATAACTCTTGGGTCACTGACGTAATTATATTGCAGTGATTGTCATGGTTCTGGGGGCCCATGTCAATTATCAGCCCCCAAGAACAAATTAATGTATGATGAAATTAAAAACATGAGCAGTAGACTATAACTTATCTAGAGCATACATCTGGCTATCATCGGATACGATGATGTCACTATTGAATGAATGAATAGAAAATCATAGAGTGGAAAATAATATGGCTCCTTATTTACATTAAAAAAATACTCCTTAAATCCTAATCCGAATGTCTATTAATTTAAATACAAACCCTATTTTCATTTGAATTATATATTTATCAGATAGAAAAAAGAAATTTCAATCTTTGTATTATTTTGTATTATTTTCCTATTAGAGTCACTGGTACAGCCCCAGAGCTTAGAATATGGCTCCTTATTTCAAAAATACTCCTTAAATCCTAATACGAATGTCTATTAATTTAAATACAAACCCTATTTAAATTATAAATGTTAATATTAATTATTATTTATACCTACCCTGATAAGTAGTAATGTGAAAAGAAAAAAAAAAAAAAATCGTTCATTTTAAATAGTAGAGCTCCTTTAACTCTATTGATGACTTACTTGGAGTATATTGAAAGGCGATTCGACTTAGAATACAATGCAATTGCTTAATGTTAACGAGTATATATGTTGAGGCAACTTTTTTTTATGGGTTTTACATACGCAATAGATGCATGGTCGTAAAAACGTTTCCTAACCTATCTAATTGGTTTAAAATTGGTTAAAAAAATTAAAAGTTTTTGTGAACTCCCTCAAGTGTTGCTGCCCGGTTACAAATCCTTTGTCTAGTGCAGGGCTGCCCAACCCGTCGATCGCGGAGTGATTTTGGGTCGATCACGTCCAGAGAGATGAGATGAAGCCCTAAAAGTATAGTAGCTATACTTAATGTGAGTATTACTGAAAAGTTGATATGAGACAACCGAAAAGTATAATGAGATTACCGAAATGTTGATAGGAGATTACCGAAAAGTTGATAGGAGGATTACCGAAAAGTTGATAGGAGGATTACCGAAAAGTTGATAAGAGAGTACCGAAAAGTTGATATTAGGAGATTACCGAAAAGTTGATAAGAGACAACCGAAAAGTTGATATTAGATTACCTAAATGTTGATAGGAGATTACCGAAATGTTGATATTAGATTACCTAAATGTTGATAGGAGATTACCGAAAAGTTGATAAGAGACAACCGAAAAGTTGATATTAGATTACCGAAATGTTGATAGGAGATTACCGAAAAGTTGATAAGAGACAACCGAAAAGTTGATATTAGATTACGGAAATGTTGATAGGAGATTACCGAAAAGTTGATAAGAGACAACCGAAAAGTTGATATTAGTGTTGATAGAAGATTAACGAAAAGTTGATAAGAGACAACCGAAAAGTTGATATTAGTGTTGATAGGAGATTACCGAAATATTGATAGGAGATTACCGAAAAGTTGATATTAGTGTTGATAGGAGATTACCGAAATGGTTTTGATGGTTTTTGGATGGAAATCTGATGATATTCATTCCAAGTTGTTCTGGTGCGTAGAATCGGCCACTATGAGATGTAAGTTGTATGGCAAGGAAGAAAAGAGTCTTACTATAAGTATGAGGATTATTTTATTCTATGTTCCGTTAATGGAAAAAGAGCTATTTCATCCGTTCTGTGAATTTGACGCGTGGGCTGATTTGTTTCTCTTAAAAATCTATAATCTTTTACATTTCTTTTCTCTCACGTTCGATGTATCCCGTTGAGTTCTTCTGATTTTATTTTATTTTAAATTTTATATAAAAAAACTTCATTTAATTCCAAGGTTCCAAAACAGGAAGTATTCATGTATACACCGTTTGGTTCCAGACAGATACTATTATTTTTTTTTGGAGCAAGTTACAAAGTTAAAATGTGGTTTAATGTAATTTAAAAAGTCTTTTTAAAAGTTTTAGGGGTGGGAAATTAATTAATTCACTTTAATTTTAATTTATTTTGAAAAAAACTTTTTCTTCCGTATTTATTGAACTATTTGAATATATTGAACTGAAGCAGACATAGTTGTACCAATATGAAAAAAGTCCAGTGCAAGTTTGTTTATTTTATCAATATAAGCGTTAAGATGAACGTCCCCCCCCCAGAGAGGTTAGGAAACGTTTTGATCGGCCATGCCTCGATTAAACTTGTTCTTCTCATAAAGTCG
>CM022879.1:3651594-3667319 GCA_012654025.1 Pachypsylla venusta | reverse complement strand
TTACTTGAGAATGTCGTAACGGACAAGAGATTCCGTGAATCTCTTGAGATTATTGAGGTAATTAATATATTGCTGATATTGAGTTTACTTGAGATACTTGAGAATGTCGTAACGGACAAGAGATTCCGTGAATCTCTTGAGATTATTGAGGTAATTAATATATTGCTGATATTGAGTTTACTTGAGAATATCGTAATGGACAAGAGATTCCGTGAATCTCTTGATATTATTGAGGTAATTAATATATTGCTGATATTGAGTTTACTTGAGAATGTCGTAACGGACAATAGATTCCGTGAATCTCTTGAGATTATTGGGGTAATTCATATTGAGCCCTCATCTAAATTATGAGAAGTTTTATTAAGATAGTATCGATCAGCAGAGTTTGGCCTATGGAATGGTAACCTAGAAGCATAAATTAATATGTGTGTTATCGCATGTGAAAAAAATGACACACCCTGCAGTGAATATCATTTTTAATATTCAAAAGGCACAACGCTCATATTTACCCAAATCAAACTTTCTGAAAGACGCAAACGACGGGAAGGATCAAAGTTTATAAAATTTGTGAAAAAATTGTAAACCCCTATAATTTTAGAGTTCATATTTTTGAAATTTGAGTTTGAGGCATTTACCAGAATATGTAATTCGCACTCTTTTACTTTCCTGTGAATCTCTTGAGATTATTGAGGTAATTCATATTGAGCCCTCATCTAAAATATAAGGAGTTTTATTAAGATAGTATCGATCAGCCGAGTTTGGCCTAGGGAATGGTAACCTAGAAGCATAAATTAATATGTTTGTTATCGCATGTGAAAAAAATGACACACCCTGCAGTGAATATCATTTTTAATATTCAAAAGGCACAACGCTCATATTTACCCAAAACAAACTTTCTGAAAGAGGCAAACGACGGGAAGGATCAAAGTTTATAAAATTTGTGAAAAAATTGTAAACCCCTATAATTTTAGAGTTCATATTTTTGAAATTTGAGTTTGAGGCATTTACCAGAATATTGTATTCGCACTCTTTTACTTTCCTTATCCTATAAAAAGGAAAGTATTTTAATGGGTTGAAATTTTTGATGTCGAGTTTTCAAAACCAAAACACGTTTTGTGGTCCCCAGAGCCCAAATCTCGAGTTTTAGCCATTGGTCCGTGTGTGGGTCTGTCTGTATGTGAACAAGATATCTCAAGAACGGCAAGTGCTAGAGACTTGACATTTGGTATGAATGTCAGTTTTATACCACGAACGGCAAAATAAGCTTTTGGTGGAATATACCGTTGGCGATTTTATGCCGCTTTTTAGCAGTTTTCGCATATCCTGCTTAAAATAAGAACGGTAATAGCTAGAACTTTAAACTTCGTGCCTATTCATATCAATTTCATACAAGAAATTGAAAAATACAACTTATATTGAAGTGTAATATATTGTTGGCGGCCGCTAATTAGAGGTTGAAAGCCGCTTTTTGGCAGTTCTACCTAAAACCAGAATGGAAAGATCTAGAACATGAATTTCGGTGCCAATTCATATCAATTTCAAGTAAGAAATTGAAAAATACAACTTATGTTGAAGTGTAATATATCAAGAAGTGTAATGTATAATGGTATTTCCGCTCTGGGGACTTCAAAACGTGTTTTGGCATTGAAAAATCGACATCGAACATTTCAGCCCATTGCAATATTTTCTTGTTTTTTTATAGAAAAGGAAAGTCGTGTGATTAAGATTATCATTACTGTGAACTGAAAAGTTCAGTCATCTGAAATGGTCACCACGAGGCAAATGTTGCTCCGACAGAGCCAGAAATCTAATCGATGTCATAATAAAGTACATCAAAATCAGATAGTTTTTGACAAGAAATGCAATTTTGATGTTTTCCTTCGTTAGTGCTTACTTAGTAATTTTGTCCACTATATTGAGGCAAGAAAAAATACAAACATTAATGAAAAAAACAATGCTCGAATTCTCATTTATTTAATTTCAATTATTACAGTCTAGGTATTCGTCAAAAACTCACATTTCAATTATTGTACATGAAGGCGCAACATCAAGATGTTCACGCGCGTATATTTGAAAGCTTTACGGCAGTTGCAGTTTGTTATGCATAAAGCAAACTGTACAGTATCTTTCCCGTTCGATCACTGAAGTTAAGCAACGTCCAGCGGGGTTGTACCATGGGGGTGTTCACGTGGGTTGGCGCCCTCGTGATGGCTTTTTTCCGGCCCAACCCAGGCTGGGTGAGGTCAATGTGGGTGGCTGGTTTGCAAGTTTCCAGCGAATGGAGGGTAAAACCACGTATTGAATGACCAATAGATGTTTAAGAGACGTTAACCCAAATTAAAAAGAAAAGAAAAAAAAAATTCATTGCAGATAAATCCAAAAAAATATTTTTTTACCATATTTAAGTTGCTCCATATTTTGCCGCCCTAGGCCATGACCTATGCTGCTTGTACGCAGTGCCGGATTAACAATAGTAGCATTTGTAGCACGCGCTACCGGCCCCGCGCTTTGACGACTTATACTAGATATTTCGACATTTCTGGGTTGACAGTTGAAAAAACATATAATTTTGACGGGGTCCCCCAACTCTTCAAAGTATGCAGTAAAATCTAATTTAGGAAAGTACAAGCATGTACCTACTACCTAGGAACTTAATAAAGAAACGAGTATTGCAACATAAGCAAATTGTTTTTTAGCATGAGCGGTAACCATGTTTTATCGATGTTAGTATACTCAAAATTTAATTTGACTTTTCTCTACTAGCTAGACAAAAAGGCCAAAAGATAATTAATTTTTGTACTGGCTCCAAAAAGTAGACTACTTAGACTGCGCTGGCGGGGAGGTTGAGGGGGCCCCGCTCTTTTGAAAGTGCTACGGACTCCGCGGAAGGTTAATCCGGCCCTGCTTGCACGGCAAATCCGTCATTGCCTAACATTGCTCGAAGTGGAAGAAGAAATGATAAGCGATGATCATGTTTATGTGATAATGGGAGAATTGTGATGACGAGGATTATAAGGAGGAAAAAAAAGGATAAAGAACACAAGGAAAAAAATAAAGAAAAACAAAAGTTAGAACAAAACAAACAAAAAAAGAGTCCCTCTTTTTTCTCCCAGGTTGTTGTTTTTACAAAAAAAATATCCCTTTAAAAGCGAGCTCTATTTTTTTATTGTTGTCCATTGCAGAAATCCATAATATACGAGAAAAAAATTCCTTAAATATTATTTTATCCCAAAATTATTTTTTATATTCATTCTTTTTTTAGGGGGGGGTAAAAATAAAAGTCTCAAAAAATTTTATGTTTGAGACTTGCTCAGTAAATCGACCTTTCCCAAGTAGGTATTCTTTAAGTTAGCAATTTTTTTTTTTGGTCAGTTTGTGAGTACGCGTCAAACGATTCGCATCAAAATAATGCTGGGTGTTATTAAAGTCAATGGTCCTACTTCAATTAGCGTGTTTAATAACGGAAGTGGGCCGTCACATGCGGGCAATGTTGATAATTTGGGTCACGCGGAAAATGATGAAGATCATTCGGCTGGAAATAATGCAAGTACAGGTAAGAAATGGGATAAAATTAGGGTTTTTGGAATTAAATATTTTTGATTTTAAACCGGAACCCAATTATCCCAGAATTTTAGTATTTTTTTTTATTTTTCGATTTTTTAAAATAAAAAAAAATTGGCGGGCTCTACTAAGAACCTATTTTGCAGTTAGAAAAAAAAAACAAAAAAAAACATAAAATGTTCATGTTTTTTTTTTTTTTTTTTTNTTTTTTTTTTTTTTTAAAGAAAAAAAAACAAAAACAAATAATAGGTACCGAAAGTAAAAAGTACAAGTTAAAATGGAAATTCTTAAAAAATATTTCATATGGAAAGCTAGCTCCTTTAACTTCACCCTTTCCCAATTCTATTTGGGGTTGGCGTTGCTTTCCTTATTTCCACCATGCCACAACCTTTTGTTCGGTGCCTACTCTCTTCAGATGTAATTCTTTCCTGGCACGGTAACCCTAGCTTGCCTCTCATAGTGTCAATGGAAACGGCGTAGAAACCAGCTTTTTGCTGATGATCTCTCATCATTAGTTTGGAGGAGAGTTTTTTAAAGGCTGGATGTCTTTCCTAACACCAAAATGTTGTATTTACACGGTCTTAGGACCGTCACCTAATGAAGCTGGTTTGCTCCCCTCGGTGGCTACTATTAATCGGAAAAAGTATATTAACACCTAATTACAGTCATATGGAATGCTATCTTCTTTAACTTCACCCTTTCCCAATTCTATTTGGAGTTGGCGTTGCTTTCCTTATTTCCACCATGCCACAACCTTTTGATGGATGCCTACTCTCTTCAGATGTAATTCTTTCCTGGCACGGTAACCCTAGCTTGCCTCTCATAGTGTCAATGGAAACGGCGTAGAAATCAGCTTTTTGCTGATGATCTCTCATCATTAGTTTGGAGGAGAGTATTTGGAGGAGACTTAGGACCGTCACCTAATGAAGCTGGTTTGCTCCCCTCGGTGGAAACTATTAATTCGAAAAGGTATATTAACACCTAATTACACTCTATCAAGAAATTACCCAGATTTAGTGCATACCCTGTGGTATGATCGTCTTAATGCTACAAATTGATCATGTCACATTCGAAGTAGTCTCTGTGCCAATGATTGATTTACGCAAAGAAATACTTTTTGTAGTCACTTTCTGAAAATGTCCTCAGATCTGAGATTTTTCTTTCATGGTCGCAAATGAGTTGAAATTATTTCCTCAGGGGGGTGGGGTGGGGGTGATAAATAACCAAACGCATCCCTATCAGATGGGTGGGAAGTTTGTTCAATGTTATGATTAATTTTTCAGCCAGCATTTGATCGTTCAAGTATGTGCATAGCAATTGTTTACGGGGTTCTTCTTGTAGCATATTCAGGTGCTCAAATATATTATTGTTCGATCAAATTCCTGTGAAATATCCAGAGCTTGTCAAGTCTCCCTCATTGTTATATGGTGGATTAGCCATAATCATTTTTTTAATTTTTTTTTGTACAAAACCGTAGGAGGTCAACGCAGAGCGGGAAACATCTTTAACAATTTTGCTACCTCTTTCAATTGCTAATGCCAGCCACCTAAAAAAACCACCAGAATTCAATTTTTCATCTTAGCGGATGTTCCAGAATTAACTCTTTTCATAGATTGGTGGAGGCGCCAGAATTCAATTATTTCATAATTTAGAGGATGTTCCACAATTAAATTTTTTTATATCTTGGCGGATGTTCCAGAATTAACTCTTTTCATAGATTGGTGGAGGCGCCAGAATTCAATTATTTCATAATTTAGAGGTTCCACAATTCAAGTTTTTCATATCTTAGCGGATGTTCCAGAACTAACTCTTTTCATAGATTGGTGTAATCGCCAGATGTTCCAGAATTAACTGTTTTCATAGATTGGTGGAGGCGCCAGAATTAAATTTTTTTTTAAAGATTGATGCAGTTGACAGAATTCAATTTTTTCATATCTTAGCGGATGTTCCAGAATTAATTTTTTTCATAGATTGGTGGATGTGCCAGAATTAAATTTTTTCGTAGATTGGCGGATGTGCCAGAATTAAATTTTTTCGTACATTGGTGGATGTGCCAGAATTAAATTTTTTCATAGATTAGTGGATGTGCCAGAATTCTATTTTTTCAGATTTGTGGATGTGCTAGAATTCATTTTTTTCACAGATTGGTGAAGATGACAGAATTCAATATTTTCATAGATTGGTGGATGTGCCAGAATTATTTTTTTTATAGATAGAACCATAATTTTATTATGGTTTGGTGAATGTAGGAGAATTTATTATTTTCATTGACACGATGATGGTCTACTCACCAGTATTGGACAGGATATTTAGGCAATTTTTATTCTGTCAAAGTATTTTCTATAGAAATTAAATTTTTGTTTCAGTTTTGTTAGCGGCAGTCAGTTATCAGTGTGCCGCTACCTGGCGATGGTTACGATCTTTAGCTGGTAAAGACGATGAAATCAATGACTGTGACGGAGAGAGTGTCAAACAGTCGACAATGAGGATTAGTCACTCGTTACCAGATTTACATCCAGATCATCTCACTGAGAATTATGTGCCTGACAAGTCCTCCAAGGACAAAGTAAGTTCTCAATCTGACAATGTGGACTAGTCACTCGTTACCAGATTTACATCCAGATCATCTCACTGAGAATTATGTGCCTGACAAGTCTCCAAGGACAAAGTAAGTTCTCAATCTGACAATGAGGATTAGTCACTCGTTACCAGACTTACATCCAGATCATCTCACTGAGAATTATGTGCCTAACAAGTCCTCCAAGGACAAAGTAAGTTCTCAATCTGACAATGAGGATTAGTCACTCGTTACCAGATTTACATCCAGATCATCTCACTGAGAATTATGTGCCTTCCCGGGGCTCCAGGGGGCCCAATATTGTGTTTTTTGAAAATGATTTTTATCTTTTCTTCTATCTCTTAGAAGATGTTTCCATTAATTTTCATAATGTAAATGTATGCTCCTTTGCGTTATTATGTCACAATGTTTGTGGGTATCATAGCATTACAAGTTATTTTCAACATTCACTCCAAAAACAATAAAAAATATCAACATTCACTCCAATACACAATACACTTTAACAGTTTTTACCTTATTGAGTAGTGCTGTAGTCATTTATAGAAAAAAATATCTTGATCAATTTTTAAAAAATCATTTTCAAAAAACAAAATAATAGGCCTTCCGGGGGGAGGAGGCCTATTATTTTGTTTGGAAAAATGGGGGATAGGACCCCCATTTTTTTTCAAAATCGAAAAGCCCTTAACACCAGCCATAACATATCACAATTTTACGTTTCTACAATAAACCGCAAAAAAATAGAAATCATTTTCAAAAAACACAATATTGGGCTCCTTGGGAGCCTAATATTGTGTTTTTTGGCAATTGAAAAATATATATCTTGCGATTTTGTCGCAAAGTTGAAAAAAATCATTCTTAATCATCACTTGAACGTTTACAATTGGTTACCCTAATTTTTTTTAGTGAAACTCTAAAGGAGGTTGACTAAANTTAAAAAAAAAAAAAAAAAAAAAAAAAAAAAAAATTGGGGTCCCTCCCTCTCAGGGGGAAAGAACCCCAAAATGTTCAAAATCGAAAAGCCCTTAACACCAGCCATCACATATCAAAATTTTGCGTTTCTGCAACAAACCGCTAAAAAGATAAAAATAAATTCAAAAAACAAAAAATTGGGGGTCCTCCCCCAAAGAGGGGGAGAGCCACCGCAATGTTCAAAATCGAAAAGCCCTTAACACCAGCCATCACATATCAAAATTTTGCGTTTCTGCAGCAAACCGCTAAAAAGATAAAAATCATACTCAATTGTCCTCAGGAGGTTGAGTTACTCCCAAACACAACCAGACCAAGTCGAAAATTTGAAAAAAAAAACCTTTATCAAATTTTCGACCCGTCCACGTTTCGAACCCGAAACCTCCTTGGTGATGCACACTCTGCCATGGAGACTCTGCCTTTAAGTTTGATAAAAATATCGTATTAGTCCCAGCCCCAGCAAATGTCAAATTCATTTATAGTTTCACAGCCATGTTTATAAAGTGACATGTGTTTGAAATGATCTTCCAGCTGATAATTTATAATGAAAATTTCATGTCTTCTTGCAAGCTGATGCACGAGACGGGTTTTGTGGAATAACATATTTCATTGAGAGGAGGGGGGGGGAGAAGGAGTTTGAACTAGATATCTTCATAGGTACATATCTATATACTTATAAAACGCAAAGCCCAGTTGGTATACTGACTGACTGATTCCATGGGGTCCAGCCCCCCCCACGAATACTCATTATATTTTTATGCATGACTTATGTAATATTGTAAGGTGTAACTTATCACCACCACCAACAACAACATTAACGTCATCAACAATAACAACAACATCATCATCAACAATAATAACAACATCAACATCACCTTCCATGATCATCATTTTTAGGTGATAGCCCTGGCTTGGCTGTTAATGCGGATAAAGATCCATCGGTGAGAAGGGCGATTACGTACGGCCATGCTAACTAAAGCGTACGTAATGTGCACTGTGCATCGATAGCGACAGAGACATGTGCTCTGAAAATATGAGCAGACGATAAACACTTCGGTGTAATGTTAGGTTCCGATTAGCATGCCATCAACTGCTCGAAAAGAACTCGGCGTAGGACCTATAGACATGGACACGTCTCCTCTGATTTGTAAACCAGATTTATACTGATCAGTCCCAAGAAATGCAATCACAATATACTCTATTAGTGAATGTATTTGTATATGAATATGTTCTCATTCAAAAGTTTATTCTTATTACAAAAAAAATCTGACCTATGGGGGGGAGGCGGTCGCCCGTTCACTCCACCACGATTACCCCTTCGGCCCCTCTGGATTCGCCCCTGTACATTGAACTCTTGAGAGCGAACACCAGATTCTGTATTGCTTCTGACAGGGGTACCACTCCTGAATTATTTTTGTTTATTTTCGAATTGAATCAGTCATTTGAGAAATCCCATAACTCAAAAATATCAACTAATCACCCTTTTAATAGTGTTACAGAAACACCTTTAATGGTGTTACAGAAACACTCTTAATCGATTTAAATCAGTCATTTGAGAAATCCCATAACTCAAAAATATCAATTAATCACCCTTTTAATAGTGTTACAAAAACACCTTTAATGGTGTTACAGAAACACTCTTAATAATGTTATAAAGACACCATGACTCACATGATTTGTATGGAAGTTATAGGGGATAGTAATATGCCAAAGTCAACGATCATACCACGTTGAATACACCAGTTCCCATCATATCACTGAAGTTAAGCAACGTCGGGCGTGGTCAGTACTTGGATGGGTGACCGCTTGGGTACACCACATATCGTTGGCTCATTTGTCCGACCCAACTCAGGCTGGGTGAGGTGAATGTAGGTAGCTGGTTTGCAAGTTTCCAGCGAATGGAGGGTAAAACCCCCGTCTTGAATGACCAATAGATGTTAAAGACACGTTAACCGTTAAGCTCAATTAAAAAAAAAAAAANAAAAAAAAAAAAAAAAAAAAAAAAAAAAACCTATGCCTTAATATCAAGATGCGTTTCATATCGAGAGTTATGGGCTTTCGAAAATGACTGGTTCAGTTGGCATCCGGCTACCCTGCCCAAGCTCAATTTCACTTCCATAACTTTTTTCCAACATCGTTCATTTTTGTCCTGCGCCAGCTCCGGATTTCAACATTTCTTAATAGGTGCCTCGTGTGTAAGATAAAGCATTGCTTATAAGATTAGAGTTAATAAAAGGCATCTCCCCTCAAATCACATGCACCAGAGCTTCAACATTTCTTAATAGGTGCCTCTTGTGTAAGATAAGTTAATAAAAGGCATCTCCCCTCAAATCACATGAACCAGAGCTTCTACTTTACAATTCATGACGTATTTTGTATTCATAACAATATGAAAAGTCTGGAAACATTTTTTTTTATATATTTTTCTGCTTTTCTAGATCGAATGAAGTGAGATCTAGTTTTATTTAACTTTTCAATGTTGGGTTCCAAAATTTTTTGAGGAATATAGACTTCAAAATATGTGGTTCCAAAAAAAACTTACGGAATATAGACTTCAAAATGTGTGATTCCAAAAAAACTCAAGGAATATAGACTTAAAAATCTGTGGTTCCAAAAAAAAACTCAAGGAGTATAGACTTCAAAATTTGTGGTTCCAAAAAAAAAAAACTCAAGGAATATAGACTTCAAAATTTGTGGTTCCAAAAAAAACTTAAGGAATACAGACTNAAAAAAAAAAAAAAAAAAAAAAAAAAAAAAAAAAAAAAAAAAAAAAAACTCAAGGAATATAGATTTCAAAATTTGTGGTTCCAAAAAAAACTTGAGGAATATAGACTTCAGAATATGTGGTTCCAAAAAAAACTCAAGGAATATAGACTTCAAAATGTGTGGTTCCAAAAAAAACCTTAAGGAATATAGACTTCAAAATGTGTGGTTCCAAAAAAAACTCAAGGAATATAGACTTCAAAATGTGTGGTTTCAAAAAAAACTTAAGGAATATAGAATTCAAAGTGTGTGTTCCCAAAAAAAAAAACTTAAAAAATATAGACTTCAGAATGTGTGTTTCCAAAAAAAATCAAGGACTATAGACTTCAGAATGTGTGGTTTCAAAAAAAACCTTAAGAAATATAGACTTCAAAATGTGTGGTTCCAAAAAAACTCAAGGAATATAGACTTCAAAATGTGTGGTTTCAAAAAAAAACTCAAGGAATATAGACTTCAAAATGTGTGGTTCCAAAAAAAACTTAAGGAATATAGACTTCATAATATGTGGTTCCAAAAAAAACTTAAAGAATATAGAATTCAAAGTGTGTGTTCCCCCCAAAAAAAACTTAAAAAATATAGACTTCAGAATGTGTGTTTCCAAAAAAAATCAAGGACTATAGACTTCAGAATGTGTGGTTTAAAAAAAAAACCTTAAGAAATATAGACTTCAAAATGTGTGGTTCCAAAAAAACACAAGGAATATAGACTTCAAAATGTGTGGTTTCAAAAAAAACTTAAGGAATATAGACTTCGAAATGTGTGGTTCCAAAAGAAACTCAAGGAATATAGACTTCAAAATGTGTGATTTCAAAAAAAAAAAAAAAAAAAAAAAAAAAAAAAAAAAAAAAAAAANAAAAAAAAAAAAAAAAAAAAAAACTCAAGGAATATAGATTTCAAAATTTGTGGTTCCAAAAAAAACTTGAGGAATATAGACTTCAGAATGTGTGGTTTTAAAAAAAAACCTTAAGAAATATAGACTTCAAAATGTGTGGTTCCAAAAAAACACAAGGAATATAGACTTCAAAATGTGTGGTTTCAAAAAAAAAACTCAAGGAATATAGACTTCAAAATGTGTGGTTTCAAAAAAAACTTACGAAATATAGAATTCAAAGTGAGTGTTCCCCCCCCCCCCAAAAAAACTTAAAAAATATAGACTTCAGAATGTGTGTTTTCAAAAAAAATCAAGGAATGTAGACTTCAGAATGTGTGGTTCCAAAAAAAGAAAACTCAAGGTAGACAGACTTCAAAATATGTGGTTCCAAAAAAAACTCAAGGAATATAGACTTCAAAATATGTGGTTCCAAAAAAAATTAAGAAATATAGGCTTCAAAATGTTTGGTTCCAAAAAAAAAACTTAAGGATTATAGACTTCAGAATGTGTGTTTCCAAAAAGACTTAAAACATATAGACTTCAGAATGTTTGTTTCCAAAAACAAATCGCTCCTTGAAAGAATACATAGAATCACCCGGTTTAAATTATTTCAATGACAATATCATCTATTTGCTTGTATGGTCAACAGGTGTTGAGACAAACAACTCTTCCGTCAGTTCCAATTAGACACCAAACATTTCAACGTCAACTATCGCATCGGTTGGACCTGGAACCTGTTAAGTTTAGTATTTGTAGATTGCCTTCCAGAGAGCACTCCATTGGTATTATAAAGGTAAGAAAATCTTCATTGAGCATGCCTTAATTAACAATAATATCATAAGAAATGTGGATTGGGGTCCTTTTGTAGTACATCCAGAAGTTGATGGAATGAAGAACGATCCAGTGAGCTCTCCCTTGCTAGCTTCAAAGCTATCATTTTGTTCAAACCTTAGTTGAGTATTGATTTGATTCTAATACAGAGCGGTCGTGCTCCGTGCATTGATTTCCACTTCCTAAGTGTAAAATATCGTGATTGCGCCCTGCGCATTTATAGTAGCTCCTTTGGCATAATTAGTGTTTTTGCGCCCTTGCGCCCTTTCTCATAGCCCTCAGAATTCAAAAATATCGAACCGTTTTCAAGTTAAGGCCGTTTTTTGGATTTTCGACCGAATGTTTCGATATCTTTTTTCTCTGGTTTATAGATTTTGCCCTCTGGTCCCTGAGTAATATTCAATATTGTAATGTGTCAGAGGTTAAAGAAACCTCTGAAACACAGTAAATAATATCTTAAATTCTGTCGCGACAACATATCAACTCAGAGCGAGAAAGTTTATGTCACCTTTTAAAACTTAATTTAGGACATGGATTGCAAAAAAACTACCCAACCGTTTTCAAGTTACGGCCGTTTTTCCGATTTTTGTAAGGGAAATCATAAAATACTATTAGTACGGGAACGGCCATGACTCTAAGGCGCCAAGCTAGAGGCCGTAGAAAAGCACGACCAAACCCGCTAGTTATACCATAACATAGCGTATTATGACTAGAACAACTTTAAAACGCGCCAAGTCTTCTTAACCCCTAAACCCGCTACCACAGAACATACATAACGAGGAAAGAATGTATGAGTTGAAATCGCTAGACACTTTTCAAATGAATTAGGATCTTAACTTCCGCGCCGAGAATTTGAATGTACACGTCGGCGAGTCGGCATTTGCCGACTAGAAAGGGCCGATGAACTTCGAATAATAAATATTTCATTAATCATTCCACGCGCCGATATTTGAAAATTCAAAGACACTCGGCATTCGTATCGAGCGGCACCGATCGATACAAAAACTTATGAAAAAATGAACTTTGATAAATAAATTGATGAAAGTTTAGCTTGTCGATACTTACTTATTTACCTCATCTATTAATTGCAACGGTAACAACTAATATTACAAGAGTCGAGAAGGAAAGGGGGGGGGTTGGGTAAAGTACATGTCTTCGGGGGCCCTTATATACATATCGCCGCGGGCCCCCAGATGCGCCAGTCCGGGACTGATTAAAAATGATGGGATAAACAAAGATGGGCGCCTGATGGCGGTAAATTTCAATTTTTTTGAAAATTTAAATCGATATTTAAGTAGCGATAAAAACATTTAAAAATAAATGAAAACAATATAAAACACCANATCTATCCCTTGTAGAACCGGATATCTGACGGTGTGAAAAACCTGGTGAATTGCTTCGTGTAAAGATACACTGGTGCTTTCCGGAACTTGGCCTGGCGCACTGCCGTGCGCTCAGATATATTCAATGCTCGCTACTGATTCTCCCCCCCCACGCCACTGAACTAGGTTGGCACTCCCATGTGATAATCTTCATAATCTAAAAACAACGCTGAGAAGAAAGAAGATAACAAAAAAATAATATGCAATTTATATTGAAAACACTTTCGGTACAGGGTGTACTTGGTATAAATGAGCTTGATCTTTTTCAACGGATGGTGATGAAAAAGGACGTTATTATGGGTTTTATAATGAAACTAAATGTTTTGCTTCGCTACAGCCTCTAACTTGGCACCTTAGAGGCATGGCCGTTCCCGTATTCCATGATTTCTATAGTATTCCATGATTTCTCTTACAAAAATCAGAAAAACGGCAGTAACTCAAAAACGGTTAGTCAGTTTTTTTGTAAGCTTTCTCCTAAATTAAAGCTTGAAAGACCTCCTATAGAATTTTGTATAGGACAAATTTAAGATATCGGACCATGGCCGGCTAAATTCCGTCAAAAATGGCCGTAACTCGAAAACGGTTTGGCATTTTTGAATTCTGATCATTTTTATGGGGTTTAAGACTATCATTCCAGGGGTTCCCAAACGTTTTGATACCACGCCTCTTTTATTGAACTGAAAGCCTCCCCACCCTCCTTTCCTTTACATTATAAATTATGAATGTGTGTTGCTGAATGCTATCTCATCCAAAACGCTAATGTGTTGCTAAATGCTATCTCATTCAAATTTTCTAAACATCATGTTCAATAAAATTACCTTTTTTTGTTAAAATTAATTATTTTAACTAAATGATAATGATTCAAAAGGTCTCGCGCCCCCCCTGGCTTGTCTCCTCGCCCCCCAGGGGATGTGCGTACCCCAGTCTGGGAACCTCGGATATACGGCCTTATGCAGCCGGTTTCCATCGGACAAGATGAATAAAATAAGCCCATGTCTGAAAACCAGAGCATACGCGATGGAAAACTATTCATATCGCATAAAAAGTCGCAAAAGAGCTTTACAGGGAAAGTTATACAGAGTGCTCGAAAAGTCTCAGGACGGATTTTTTTATTTTTAACAAATTATTTTCTTTTTTAGCGTAATTAAAATTTCTACAGGGCGTCTCAAAAGTGGGTAAACAGACAACAAATTTCAATTTTTAAATAGAAACCTCTATTTTTTATTTCATATTCAAATTCTACGTCAAACTCTACACACAATCGACTGCTCACTCGATACTTTGATCAAACGGATCTCTGATCAAACCCGCCCAATCATTGATTTTTCTTCGGAATAAAAGTGATAAAACCAAGAGTGTAATACATCAAATCAGTCAAGTTTTTTATGCTGAATCTCGTGGTATTGGTTTTTCGTTTTTAAAAATTTGTATTCCCAAGGAGGGTAAAGGCGACACAATGAAATTTTACCCTCCTTGGGTATAAAATATGAAAAAATAAGTGGTACCACGAGATTCAGCATAAAAAACTTGACTGATTTGATGTATTACACTCTTGGTTTTATCACTTTTATTCCGAAGAAANGGAATTATTTTGATGTATGATTTATTGAACATATGAAAAGAAATGAGGAATTATTTTGATGTATGATTTATTGAACATATGAAAAGAAATGAGGAATTATTTTGATGTATGATTTATTGAACATATGTATCATTTGTGGAACACATTTGTAGATCGGCGAGGACTCTGTTGTATTGCATGTCGCACAGCTTCGACGATTTCATGTCTTCTAACAGTTCTTGTTCTGCCTAAAGGCTTCTTCTTCAATGCAGAACCAGTCTTTCCGAATTGTTGGACCCATTGCAGAATGGTAATGCGTGTAGGAACCCTCCCACGAGATCTGATAGTACGAAACATTTCTGAGTAATGGCCACTGAACCACCCCTTTTGGAAAATGTCTGTTCAACATTAATGCACGATGCTCAAGGGTCCGCGGCTCCAATGTAACTAATCTCCGTTCTGTTGGGAAGAAAATGACACCAAAATCGACAATCTACGACAAATTATGACTTGGTAGTGAACATTTCCAATCAATTCATGAATTTCTAACTTTTCATGAGGAAAAGTCAATCGTAACTGAGACTGCGGGAAATTGTTTAAGCAGTTTGAGGGTGGCATCCTCACGGGCCAAATTCACCTGAATGGATAGTGTAAATAACAGAGAAAGCAACTCTGTAAGATCATTATGTTTATAACTATTGTGTTCTAACTTTTCATTTACATGTTACTGACGTAATTATATTACAATTTTGATTTTCTTGTTGAAGGAAAGAATTTAAATATTTTTAATTTTCGTCGAATCGACTTTTTCAATTTTTCTTTGTTTTGTTTTTTGTTTTGAAAAATTGAAAAATTCGATTCGACGAAAATTTAAAATATTTAAATTCTTTCCTTCAACAGGAAAACCATAAAGTCACTAAAGACATTCCTATATTATAGTAATTATATTACAGTGATTTTCATTGTTCTGGTGGGCCCATGTCAATTATCAGCCTCCAAGAAAGGAATCATTTTATAAAATCCTTCCTCCCAAACTAATTTGACGCTTATACATTCAAGGAAATTACTTTTTCTAATTACCTAATTCTGTTTGAGTATCAAGATTAAAATTTCTAAACTAAGTTTATTTCTCAAAATAAACCTTTTTGAGTACCTTGGGGGGATGAAACACAAATTTATAACCTCGTTATTACTAATTAATGATATTCAGAA
>CM022879.1:3639514-3650456 GCA_012654025.1 Pachypsylla venusta | reverse complement strand
ATAATCATTTTTATCCTGAGGTGTGTAGTTTTTCCTCTGGAAGTAGCTGAAATCGGCAATGTAAGCTGTGGCGTATAATATACTCTTGGTAGCTACCGCATTATTTTGACTTGGCGGGGCGGAGCGCTACCGCGCTCCTTAATAAGAAAAGTCGTGTGATGTTCTCACCAGATTTTTTTACATTTGCAAAAACAGAAATTCGACACACTCGATCAGTTATAAACAAATCTCCCTTAAAAACGTAAATTTGTGGGCTCGTACTTCCGTTGGAAAGCATATAATTGTGACCAGTCATTCGAAATTCTGCGGAATGTATTTTTTGAAAAATTAGATATTTTTTCTTTGTCATGTCCCCTTTTCTCATTTATCCATCGGAGGTACTCATCTCTTTGCCTGGAAAGAAAGAATAAGTTTTCCCCCACCAAACATGCTCCATTTATTTTCTTTGCCTTCTGGTCAGCATTGTAATATTTCTTGGAGATTGTTGGATATCAGGAAATATGGGTCAGATTTTGGTTTATTATTTTCAATATTGTATGTTTGGGATTCTAAAGTATTAGTTCGTTCGCCCTAAGCGGTAATTTTTTCATTTAGCTATATTTAATGTAGCTACCATTTTTTTTTTTTTTTTTACATTTCTTTAACATCTAATTGTCATTCGAGACCCGATGTTTCAGCCACCATTCACTGGAAACTTACAAAGTACTGACCTCACCCGACCGTATACCTAATACTATTTCCATGGAAGAGGGTAAGTTATTATTGGATTGGAAAATGATTACTTCCTTGGAATATCCACTACTTATAAAACAACTTATAAAACAATTTTTTTTTCCTCTTTCTTTTGACCCATAACACATTTGGTTTCAGAGACCCCACTTTTTGGTGTATTATTTTCAATAATGAACCTTTGGAATCGTCACGGAAAAAAAAAATTAACCCCTCTCAAAATTTGATATTATAAGTTTCAAGTTACGTAGAATCCAAAAATCGAATAAAAAAAAATCCGTTCGTCCGCCGGGCCGTCCGCCGTGATGGGCGCTTTTGCCACTTAGCGTTGACCGATTTGGACGAAATTTGGTATATAGGTCCAATCTGGGCTTTTATTATGCCCCGAAACTTATTGGGTGCAATCGAATACACCCGAAACTTATTGGGTGCAATCGAATACACGGCGGTTTTTACCGCTTTTTAGTGGTTTTCAGTATTGTTGTCCAAAAGGAGAATGGTAAGAGCTAGAGATTTGAAATTTTGTATATCTGTCATATTTGGACTCTCAGCTAGATCCGAAACTTTTGGGTTCAATCAAATATACCGCTCGCGCTGGCTGTTTTTACCGCTTTAAAGCGGTTTTCATTAATCCTGTCTAAAAAGAGAATGGTAAGAGCCACAGACTTCAAATTTGGTAGGTATGTCAAATTTAGGGTCTAATTACGCCCCAGATTTGGAATCGTCACAACCCCTCCCCTCATTTTTGGGGGGTACTCCTCCCATTTTTTTGCCAGAAAAATAATAAACCCATGTGTCACATTGGCAGAGTTTTTCAATTAAATCCTGTATCCATAATTAAAAGTTACTGTTTTTCGAATGATCTCAATTTTCCACAAAATTAAGTATGTAAAAAGCACCTTCATAAGATAAGGGTCAAAAGTTCAAATTGCTGACGTCATTCAAGGAAATATTTAGGTACACCAAATTCAATTAGGAGTGACTTGGGGTTTTTTTTTCTCTTTGTTTTGTATTAAATGCTGAAATTGAATTTTTCCAGCCGGACAAAAAGGCTAATTTGAGTTTTGAGACCTTGATAAAAACAAACACATGAGAAGAAACAGTATTCAGTATGGACAAGAAGTCTTTAGCAGGGCGGTGATTTCAACTTCCGGCTAACATGAAAGCATATTTACAAGGAAATCAGGAAAAAAATGTTTCTGCTGTTTTGTAAGTAAATGTGACAAGATCTGAGCGCACGGCGGTGCGCCAGGCCAAGTTCCGAAAAACACCAGTGTATCTTTACACGAAGCAATGCACCAGCAATGCAACATACATTCCGTAGTATAGTACAATACTACAGGATAAACTTCAAGAGTTAATGTTAACCCGGCCAAGAGATAGGTAATTTCAAAGTTTGCACTTTTGGGTACTCACTGACTGACTGATTGATTCACTCATCATCAAAAGTTTCAGGCACTTTCCGTATACCTAGAGCGCTAAATAAATAATTTATATTTGAACTCTTTCACTCCCGCTGCTCCAAAACGGGTCCGCTTTAGGATAGGAGATGCTCGAAAAGAAGTTTAAACAGGTAGGACGCTAAAATCTAGCACGAAGAAAGATATTTACATGAAATGAAATGGAAAAATAAATATATTCACTCTTTTATTACCAGTGCTCCAAAACGGTTTCGCTTTAGAGAAGAAAACGCACGGAATCTAGTTTCAAGCTGAAATCTTGCGTGAAGGTAGAGAGAATTAGATATTTACATGCAATTCAGCAGGAAATAATTTATAATTACATTCAATTAAACCCGCAAATGTCAAATTTGAAACTCGTTAAATCTCAGTGCTATAACTTCAGGGAAGAATATACACTATAAATATTGCTGTTTTTATTTGCTTTGTAGTGTATATTACATTATTATATCTTTGATGTTAGATCTTATTGGACATTTGGGTCCGGTTTACACAGAAATTTTCGATATGTTGTGAAATCGAAAAGAAGAGGAAGAAATAAAGAAAAAACGGCCAAATAATCAATTACATAAGAGTAATCTTTACAAAAAGTATTGATATCTCACAAAAAATTATCACTGAAAAAAGGCCACCCAATCTTCCAAAAAATTCTGCCTATGAAAGTAGTGATATCTATTATTGGGGCCAAGTTTATTGTTGCTGCTATATATCCCACACATCAATTTATTATTGCACATTCTTCTGTCTCAATTCTCTTAAAGTAATACCGTATTTACACTTGGCCAGTTTGTAAAAAGTTAGTATTTTACGAATCCCCTTAGGAAAAACTGACCAAGTGTAAAGTCGGTATTACTTTAAGAGAATTGAGACTGAAGAATGTGCATTAATAAATTTAAGTGCGGGATATACAGCAGCAACAATAAACTTGGCCCCAATAATAGATATCACTACTTTCATAGGCAGATTTTTTTGGAAGATTAGGTGGCCTTTTTTCAATGATAATTTTTTGTGGGATTACCTTCCCCCTCAAAATTTTATATTTTACGTTTAGAGGTATGTAAAATCCAAGAATAGAATAAAAAAATCGTTCATCGTATATCTCAAACTGTCAGCCGTGAGTTGACCGATTTTCAATCGTTCATTATTGTGGATCAAGATGATCAGGTGTTCACGTTAGTGTTGTAGTCATTTATGTAAAAAAAAAAAAATATATAAATGTATATTTCTTTGTGTTATCATGTCACAATTTTAGTGGGCATCTTTTCTCAACAATCACACCAATATCACTAAGCTACACTTTAACAATTTCCTTATAATGTTACCACTTGTCGCTATTACCATATCTACTCAATTGTGCTCAGAAGGCTGAGTTACCCCCCAATCACAACCAGACCAAGTAGAAAATTTGAAAAAACCCGTCCGGGTCCGTCCAGGAATCGAACATCGAACCCCGAACCCCATCGGTGCAAACTGTGTGTGATGCGCACTCTGCCACTTTTTATAGAAAAAAATATCTGAATCAAATTTTAAAAAACAAAATATTGGGCTTCAAAGTTTTCAAAATCGAAAAGCCCTTAACAAATTGTTAAAAAGATAAAAAATCATTTTTAAAAGCACAATATTTGTCCCCCTGGTCCCCCCGGGGGGTCAGGGCCCCTAAAATTTTCAAAATTGAAAAATCCTTAACACCGGCCATAATTTATCAAAATTTTACGTTTCTACAACAAACCGTTAAAAAGATAAAAAACATTTTCAAAAAATATAATATTGGGCCCAGGGCCCCTAAAATATATATAACAAATTTCGTCAAAATCGGACCCAACACTCTAAATCCCTGAGCCAAATCGGACCAACCCTTAACAAGATATAGTGAGATTCGTAAAGAAAAACACGTTTATGCAGCAAAAGTGATGGAGCCAAATTGATAAAATCAGCACACCCTGACAACAAATAGGCCTATTATAAACAGAGAGTATTTTTCCCCTTCATTCGCTAGAAACTTGAAAACCAGCTACCCACATTGACCTCACCCAGCCTGAGTCCGGAAAAATAGCCAGCATCAAGAGTCACGAGGGAGCGAATCCACATGGTACAATCTCGTTGGACGTTGTTTAACTTCAGTGATCCAACGAGAACTGGTGCATTCAACGTGTTAATTAGGATTTGCAGAACTTTCTTTTCTTCAGAAATTTCTTATATGTTCTCATTCAAAAGGAGTTCACTCCTACAAATCCTGTTTTGAACTAAAAGCTCTCCAATATTGTGTTACCTATAGTACACTCACATCAATAAATAATAAGTCTGCTATTAATAGACTTTGTGATTTATTACAAAAATTAAAACTTACTTTAAACAGAATTAAATGTCAACATTCTAAACTTTCCACTTAAGACTTTCCACACAAAAACTTTCTCCGTCAATTTGGGTCTAATCAAAATGTATGGCAAAAACAAACTAAACAAACAAAATTGTTTATTAAATTTGTGTTGTTGACCAAGTAAGACGGGAAAAAAAGTCTATCGAGTTTGAAATTTGACAACCGGAATTGACAGAATATTTGGCAAAAATCCAAGATGGTGGACACTTGTTGGTAATTTCGAGTTTTCCTCCGATTAACAGAAATGAAATTTCCGTTTAATTTGATTTAAAATTACGCTACGCTTTGAAGATGTATGATTACTGAAAATCGGACCAGCCGATTTTTCAAAAAACAGCCACTTTTAAGATCATTCCTCCAAAATGAATTCTTTAGTGTGATATGAATTTAAATATCGTAAACGGGAACAGTGAAGAGTAAATAACAACAGCACTAACAAGTAAACGGGAACAGTAAACAGTAAATAATAACAGCACTAACAAGTAAACGGGAACAGTGAACAGTAAATAATAACAGCACTAACAAGTAAACGGGAACAGTGAACAGTAAATAACAACAGCACTAACAAGTAAACGGGAACAGTGAACAGTAAATAATAACAGCACTAACAAGTAAACGAGAACAGTGAACAGTAAATAACAACAGCACTAACAAGTAAACGGGAAAAAGTAAACGGGAACAGTGAACAGTAAATAACAACAGCACTAACAAGAACGACAGTGGGAACATAATCTAGGATTGCCGTATCGAAAGAAGAATATCGATATTATCCGATATTGATATAATCGTAAGCGATATTATCGGATGGTCGAATATCGATATATAAAATCGGTTATATTAAAACATTGATATCGATATAAATATCGACAGACCTAGCAGCAAAGCAGCGTAATTTCTGACGTAGGTACCTTAATATTTTTTGTTTCGATAGCGATTTTTTGATATTATCGATATAAATATCGACAGCCCTAGCAGCAAAGCAGCGTAATTTCTGACGTAGGTACCTCAATATTTTTTGGTCGATACCGATTTTTTGATATTATCGATATAAATATCGACAGCCCTAAGCAAAGCAGCGTAATTTCTGACGTAGGTACCTTAATATTTTTTGTTTCGATACCGATTTTTTTGATATTATCGATATAAATATCGACAGCCCTAGCAGCAAAGCAGCATAATTTCTGACGTAGGTACCTTAATATTTTTTGTTTCGATACCGATTTTTTTGATAATATCGATATTATCAATGTAAATATCGACAGCCCTAGCAGCAAAGCAGCGTAATTTCTGACGAAGGTACCTTAATATTTTTTGTTTCGATACCGATTTTTTTGATAATATCGATATTATCGATGTAAATATCGACAGCCCTAGCAGCAAAGCAGCGTAATTTCTGACGAAGGTATACCTTAATATTTTTTTCTTTTGTTTCGATACCGTTATTTCTTTCAATATAATAGAAATCTTAATATTGATATAAAATATCTATTAAATCAATTCCCGAATATCGATATTCGATATTACCGATATAATATCGACATTCCTAACATAATCATCATTGGGTTCATTAATTATAGCGACTGACTGCCATTTCAGTAGCTTTTCAAGGTTTGAAAAAAGGCATTTATAAAAGAATTAGTCAATTGATCAATATTAGCCTCATCTTTTTCGATGGAAGCCGGATGTATGAGACTGCAGCTCTAAAGAAGTTTGTCGTTGCTAAATTTTCCAAACACTTTAGAACTTGCGGCCCCGATTTTGACAAGAAATGCGATTTTGCTCTGTTGCCAGGAGCAATCATGTTAATTCGCACGCGTTTCACTCTTCAATTGCTGCACATGGAGGCGCAACATCAAAATGCTCTTGCTCTGTTGCCAGAAGCAATCATGTCAATCCGCACGCGTTTCACACTTCAATTACTGCACCTGGAGGCGCAACATCAAGATGATCTTGCTCTGTTGCCAGAAGCAGTCATGTCAATCCGCACCCGTTTCACACTTCAATTACTGCACATGGAGACGCAACATCAAGATGCTCTTGCTCTGTTGCCAGAAGCAATCATGTCAATCTGCACGCGTTTCACACTTCAATTACTGCACATGAAGGCGCAACATCAAAATGTTCTTGCTCTGTTTGCAGAAGCAATCATGTCAATCCGCACGCGTTTCACACTTCAATTGTTTCACAGGGAGGCGCAACATCAAGATGCTCTTGCTCTGTTGCCTGTTTCACTCTTCAATTACTGCACATGGAGGCGCAACATCAAGATGCCTTGCTCTGTTGCCAGAAGCAATCATGTCAATCCGCACGCGTTTCACTCTTCAATTACTGCACATGAAGGCGCAGCATCAAGATGCTCACGCGCGTATATTTAAAAGCTTTACGGCATCGGCAGTTCGCTATGCGTAATGCAAACTGTACAGTATCTTTCTGATTTTCAATCGTTTAAAAAGTGAGAAAAATGTATAAACAGAGGCACTATTTTCATTAGAGCTATATAAATCCAAAAAAAAAAAATTTTTCTGCCATATTTAAGTTGTTCCATATTTTTCTGCCCCTAAATTCTTCTCCCTAGGCCATGGCCCATGTTGCTTATATGGTAAATCTGCCACTGATTGGAGGCGTATGGGAATATGTCAATCACAACAATATTACATCAGCAGAGCCGCCAAGAGAAAATCCGGGACTGAAAAGTTACGGGCCCCTATACAAAAATCCATGAATCCTCATATTCAAATATCCTAAACATTAAATATAAGTATCCATGATGTGTATAATATAAACTAACTAACATCCCTCGATAACGGCTTCGACCGCGCATATTTTAAATGATGTATCATGCTATCTCTCTAGCTTCAATGTATTTCTTATGGAGTTTGTTTACTTTTCGCGATTTCTACCCCTTAAAATAATTTTTTTGTAAAATCCTTTCTTAGTGCACACTTACATGATGCAAAGAAGGTCGCTGCCAAATTTCAAGTCTGCAGCATTAATCGTACCGGCTGTACGTTGATCAGTCACTCAGGACATTGCCTTTTATATGTATATAAATATAATGTTAAATTACTTAAACTGTATAAACTAGGTAATCGAGGTGGCAAAAGATTAACCTTGTAATTCCGGGCCCCTCCGAACCCCAGGGCCCAGGGGGGATTTCCCCCATTCCACCCACCTCTCGGTGGGCCTTTACATCAGTACCATAATAGAATGGCAGAGTTGCGTTCTGTATTATTTTTTACAGCCCCAGGAGGTGTAAAATAATGAAAGCACAGGTGAACTTGTCACGTGAGGAAAACACTCTCGCCCTCACAAAAAACATCTCACGATCTCAAGTATGGCCCATTTTCACAATGGAAGTTAGTAAATCATAATTCTGCCGAAGGCCTCATTTCTTCCAATCTATCGAGAAATTACGCATTCGGCAGATTTGCCTAATGTTAATTTAAATAAACGTTGTATGTCTTACTCAAAACGCGAAGAAAGTTCTGTGATCAGCAAACTTTAAAATTATAAACTTTTACTTTTCTCCAGATCACGTAGCAACTCTATTTTCTCAATTAGCAATAAGGATGTGACAATTCAAAATAATTGAACTTTTTTGTCGTTTTTAAAAGTTTACCCAAAAAGTTTACAAAAGTTAGAGGGTTTTTTTGTGTAAAAAAATTACACTCCGATGCTGGTTTAATTTAGATTTTTAATTTTGGCAATAAATTTAAGTGTTGAGAAGTTTTATCAACACAATCTGTTTCCTCTGCCAAAGGTATATTTTCTTATTTCTTGTTTTTTGGCAACAAGTGTGAATAATTGGTTTCATTACGGGTTTCTACTGATAACTTAACCCAGTCTTGTTTACAAGTATCTAAAATGGTATCCAGGGCCGTACCTAAGATTTTTTCCGGTGGGGTGTCCAAATGTTTGACAGCCAAGCCAGGAATAACACCTGAAAATGATGATCATGGAGGGTGATGTTGTTGTTATTGTTGATGATGTTGTAGTTGTTGTTGATTTTGTTGTTGATGATGATGCCAGAACTAGCACCTGAAAATGATGATCATTGAAAGTGATGTTGTTGTTGTTGATGATGATGTAGTTGTTGTTGATGTTGTTGTTGTTGTTATTGTTGTTGATTATGATGTGATGAGTTGTTCTGATGATGTTGTTGTCGTTGATGATGCCAGAACTAGCAAAATGATGATCATGGAAAGTGATGTTGTTGTTATTGTTGATGATATTGTAGTTGTTGTGATTATGATGTGATGAGTTGTTCTTGTTGATATTGTTGTCGTTGATGATGCCAGGACTAGCACCTGAAAATGATGATCATGGACAGTGATGTTGTTGTTATTGTTGATGATATTGTAGTTGTTGTTGATGTTGTTGTTGTTGATTATGATGTGATGAGTTGTTCTTGTTGATGTTGTTGTCGTTGATGATGCCAGGACTAGCACCTGAAAATGATGATCATGGAAAGTGATGTTGTTGTTGTTGATGATGATGTAGTTGTTGTTGATGTTGTTGTTGTTGTTGTTGTTCTTGTTATTGTTGTTGATTATGATGTGATGAGTTGTTCTTGTTGATGTTGTTGTCGTTGATGATGCCAGGACTAGCAAAATGATGATCATGGAAAGTGTTGTTGTTGTTGATGATGATGTAGTTGTTGTTGATGATGTTGTTGTTTATTATGATGTGATGAGTTGTTCTTGTTGATGTTGTTGTCGTTGATGATGCCAGGACTAGCAAAATGATGATCATGGAAAGTGATGTTGTTGTTGTTGTTGTTGATGTTGTTGTTGTTGTTGTTGTTATTGTTGTTGATTATGATGTGATGAGTTGTTCTTGTTAATGTTGTTGTCGTTGATGATGCCAGGACTAGCAAAATGATGATCATGGAAAGTGTTGTTGTTGTTGTTGTTGATGATGTAGTTGTTGTTGATGATGTTGTTGTTTATTATGATGTGATGAGTTGTTCCTGTTGATGTTGTTGTCGTTGATGATGCCAGGACTAGCAAAATGATGATCATGGAAAGTGATGTTGTTGTTGTTGTTGTTGTTGTTGATGTTGTTGTTGTTGTTATTGTTGTTGATTATGATGTGATGAGTTGTTCTTGTTAATGTTGTTGTCGTTGATGATGCCAGGACTAGCAAAATGATGATCATGGAAAGTGATGTTGTTGTTGTTGTTGATGATGTAGTTGTTGTTGATGATGTTGTTGTTGATTATGATGTGATGAGTTGTTCCTGTTGATATTGTTGTCGTTGATGATGCCAGGACTAGCACCTGAAAATGGTGATCATGGAAAGTGATGTTGTTGTTATTGTTGATGATATTGTAGTTGTTGTTGATGTTGTTGTTGTTGATTATGATGTGATGAGTTGTTCTTGTTGATGTTGTTGTCGTTGATAATGCCAGGACTAGCACCTGAAAATGATGATCATGGCAGGTGATGTTGTTTTTGTCGTTGATGATGTTCTTGTTGATGTTGTTTTTGTTGTTGGTGGTGGTGGTGATGAGTTACACCTTACAATATTACATGAGTCATGCGTAAAAAAAATAATGAAATTTCGTTGGGGTCTGGACCCCACCTGGGTACGGCCTTAATGGTATCACTGATGTGCCAGGTCAAAACAATAGATACAATGTAGATAAATACCAAAAATTTAAANCTGAGGACACTTGGACTTGCATGATGTTGATAATCCCGGCCCCTTCCACGTCCTCTAATAGTGGCAATTATATCAATCTGATGAAGATAAAATTTCATGGATTGACAGGGATTTCAGCTCACGTCCTACTGTTTACAGTCAGAGTGTCTTACCACATTCTTTTTGCTACACCACCATCATCCAATTTTTGGGTTGAGGTGATGTGTGAGAAAGGATGAATTTCTGATCGCTGGACAGACAAACGCAACCGGCTGAGCGTTCTGTATGAGTAATGATTGTAGTGAAATAAAACTTCAAAGGGATTGCGAACACTTCTACACACATACTTATTGAAAACAGAAAACCGTGGAAAACCCCTCCTGACGAAAGTCCAGAACTCTGAAAAGTATGACTAGTAGTAGTAAGATTATGACTATACATGTTACAAAACACTGTACAATGAACACATATCATAAATAGGCATGTCCTGATTTTCATGTGAAAAATCTTGCCTCTGGAAATTGAAAAAGTTCATCCAGTAACCAAAGTCACAATGGAAACATTTTTCATGGTTTCTATTCGGTTGAGAATGGTTTGATGTATCCTTCCGTTTGATGTATGCATATTTGGGGGTTGAAAATTTCACGATACTAGAGGAAAAAATCAAAATAAATATTTGTCTATGTACCTTAAAATATAAAAGTTATTATTTTTTTTTTGGGGGGGGGGGGTT